>VZQC01008059.1:2363938-2548059 GCA_009823505.1 Rhizomys pruinosus | reverse complement strand
CAAGTGGTGATCCAGTTTTGCCAACACCACTTGCTGAAGATGCTGTCTTTTCTCCATTGTGGCTTCTTGGCCCCCTTGTCAAATATGAGATGGCTGAAATTGTATGTGCTCAGATTTGGATCTTCGGTTTTGTTCCATTGGTCAACAGGTCTGTTTTTGTGCCAGTACCAGGCCGTTTTTATGACTATAGCCCTGTAGTATAGTTTGAAGTTTGGTATAGAGATCCCCCCTGTGTAGCTCTTTTCACTCAGGGTTGTTTTGTCTATTCGGGGTCTTTTGTTTTTCCAAATGAATTTAAGAAGAAACTCTTGGGGATTTTGATTGGGATTGAGTTAAATCTATACAAGAGTTTTGGTAAAATGGACATTTTTTTTATTAATTTTATTTATTTCTGTATGTGTATGAATGTACTGTCTGCATGCAAGTTTGTGCACCCGTGTCATGCAATGCCGTGGAGGTCAGAAGAGGGTGTCAGATTCCCCTGGAACTGGAGTTCTCCTGGACTTGGAGTTTCAGACGGTTCTTGGCCGGCATGTAGATGCTGGGGATCGAACCCGGGTCCTCTGCAAGAGCGGTCGGTGCTCTTAACTGCTAGGCCATCTCTCCAGCCCCAAATGGACATTTTTACAATGTTAATTTTCCCAATCCATGAGCATGGGAGGTTTGTCCATCTTCTGATGTCTTCTTCAATTTCTTTCTTTAAAGGTTTAAAATTTTTGTTGTAGAGATCTTTGGTGTCTTTGGTTAGGTTCGTTCCTAGGTATTTTATTGTTTTTGAGGCTATTGTGAGTGGGAAGCTCTCTTTGAATTCTTTCTCCAGTTGCTTGTTCTTGGTGTAAAGAAAGACCATTGATTTTTTAAGGTTAATTTTGTATCCTGCCACTTTGCTGAAGCTGTTAATCGTTTCTAGGAGTTTTCTGGTGGAGTTTTTAGCATCCATTAAGTAAACAATCATATCCTCAGCAAATAGGGATAGCTTGACTTCCTCTTTTCCAATTAGTACTCTTTAATTTCCTTTTCTTGCCTTATTGCTCTAGCAAGTGTTTCAAGCACTATATTGAAGTGGAGTGGTGACAGGGGGCAGCCTTGCCGAGTTCCTACCTTTAAAGGGAATGTTTCTGTCATTTCCCCTTTTAGGATGATATTGGCTGTGGGTTTCCTGTATAAGCTGTGCATCTTTAATAAATCACATAAAGACCATGTCATAATGCAGATTCTGAGGGCGAGATGGCCAAGAAATTAAAAGCATTTGCTGCTCTTGCAGATAACCTGGATTTAGTTCTGAGCATGCTTGGGGTACACTTCCATACGTGCCAGCAAAACACTCATACAGATAAAATATGAAAAAGTTAAAGTAAAATTTAAAAATGCAGACTCTGATTCAGTAGGTTTGAGGAACAGCCAGAGGTTCTGGCTTTGTTATTGTTTTTCATTTTATTTTGGAGACATGCAGTCCAGGTTGGCCTTTTACTCAGGAACCTGCCTCAGCCTCTCAACTGCTAGGATTACAGGTATGTACCACCCCACTTGGCTGAGATTCTGCCTTTCAGACCATGTCCCAGGTGACTTTGATGTGAGTAGTCCTTGAATCACAGCTGAGCATCATGATCTAAGTTGGGTTCCCCACCCTCACTTTTCTTGATTTCATCCTCCTTCTCCTATAAGTAGTAGGTGCCCTCCAAAATTTTCATTATTCACTGTTTCTGGGAGTGCAAATTAATACAGCCATTATGGAAATCAGTTTTTGTTTTTGGAGGTTCCTCAAAAAATTAACAGAACTACCATATGACCCAACTGTTCTTCTTCTAGGCATGCACCCTGTGAACTCCATATCCTACCATGGAGATATTTGTATATCCATGTTTATTGCTTCTCAATTTGTGATCACAAAGACATAAATGTACCTCAAAAAATGAATGGATAATGACATGTGGTAGGTATACAAAAATGGAATGTTTTTATTCTGATGTAAAGAAAAAATCACAAAAGTTAAAGCTGGGCATCGTGGCATACACTGAAGCCTTTCGATGTTGATTAGAGCTTGCAGTTTCCTGGGACCGCAAGCTCTCAGATGGCCCTAGCCTGCTGGCCAGCGACCTGGGTCTTAGGGAGGGTGAGGGGAGAGGAAGTACAAGCCCAGAGAGAGAAAGAAAGAGAGAGAACAAGGAACGGACAAGGAAAGGACAGACTCAAGGACGAGACCAGGAGGAATTCCCCGAAGGAATAACTCAGCTTTATTACTGTAATCTGGGGTATTTTTACTGGGGGTTGGGGCATACAGGATTTTACAGCAATATACTCCAGATCACTACAGGAATGTGACAATGTTTTACCCAAAGCATCAAAGACAGTGGTGCCAGGCAGGCAAGCAGGAAATCAGCAGGACTCTGGCCTGAGGGCTGGGGGTTGTCAGCTGACATCCTAAGTGCTTCTGCCAAATGGAATCCCCACAATACACCTTTAGTCCCAGCACTTGGGAGGCAGAGGTAGGCACATTTCTGTGAGGCCAAGCCCAGCCTGGTCTACATAGTAGATTCCAGGCCAGCTGGGGCTACAAGGAGACCCTATCTTTTTTTATTTTATTTTACTTATTTCTGTATGTGTATGAATGTACTATCTGCATGCAGGTTTGTGCACCAGTGGTGTCGGATTCCCCTGGAACTGGAGTTCTCCTGGAATTGGAGTTTCAGACAGTTCTCGCCGCCATGTAGGTGCTGGGGATGGAACCTGGGTCCTCTGTAAGAGCGGTCAGTGCTCTTAACCTCTAGGCCATCTCTCCAGCCCTGGAGACCCTATCTTTTTTTTTTTTTTTGAATTAATTTTATTTATTTCTGTATGTGTATGAATGTACTGTCTGCATGCAGGTCTGTGCACCCGTGTTGTGCAATGCCGCGGAGGTCAGAAGAGGGTCTCGGATTCCCCTGGAACTGGAGTTCTCCTGGAATTGGAGTTTCAGACAGCTCTCAGCCGCCATGTGGGTGCTGGGGATCGAACCCGGGTCCTCTGTAAGAGCGGTCGGTGCTCTTAACCACTAGGCCATCTCTCCAGCCCCAGGAGACCCTATCTTAAAAAAGACCAAAACACATATTTATATTATGAAATTTGCAGGAAGATGATGGACATGTGTATTCGTTACCTTTCTGTTGCTGTGATAAAACACTGAAAGCAGGGGAACTTCTAGAGGAAAGAGCTTCCGGAGGGATTAGAGTTCATTATGGAGGGGAGGCCTGGTGTCAGGAGGAGAAAATGGAGCGCTCACATCTTGAAACAGGCACAGGAAGCAGACCAAGACTGGAAATCCTGAAAGGCTTAGAACTTTCAAAGCCCACCCCAGTGATGCACTTCTACCACAAGGCCACACCTCCTAAAACCTCCCAAAACAGCCCCACCAACTGGGGTCAAAATGGCCAAATATTTGGAGCCTATGGGGCACCTCCACAACTTAGAATGTATAATACTTAGTGAGGTCTTCCAAACTCAGAAAATAAAAAACTACATGTTCTCCCTTGTGTGTGTGTGTATATATATATATATATATATATATATATATATATGTATTTATATATTTATATTTATAAGTATATATATTTAAGTGTAAACAGCTTTAAATGTGGGTACAGTATAACATTTAGAAAGGAGACCAAGGCAGGGTAACATTAAGTGATGAGGAAGAACACGTGAGTGGACTGTGGCGGTGCTGGACTTTACGTCCCACACATGAGAGGCAGAGGCAGGCTGATCTCTGAGAGATTGAGACCAGCTTGGTCTACATAGAGAGTTCCAGGCCAGCCAGGGCTACATGTAAAACCCTGTCTCAAAAGAACAAAAAAAAAAAACAAAACAAAACAAAAAACGGAACTAAGAAGTATAGGTATCTGATGCTAAGAAAAGGCCGAGTCAGTCCGAATTAAAAGTAAACCAAGGCAGGCTTTTATTCCAGGAAATGCACACACTCTCTCTCAGGTGAAACCATGGCCTTCAGGACCATGAGAACACACACATCTGGGAGGCAGGGGGAGCCTTTTATAAGGGGGAGGGGAGATGGTGCTATGTTGGAATCTGGCCAATTAAGCCAGGTCAAGGGCTCAGATCTGGAGGTGGGTCTCAGGTCCAGCGTTCTCATGGGAATCTGGCCTGACCGGAAAAGAAAGGAGGGTCTTTCTGGTCTATGCCATCTTGGCTCTTCATCCTGGCCCAACCTAACAACCCAAACTCTTAGGGTATAAGGGTGTGATGACTCTGCTTTGGCTTCTTCCTGCTGAGCTGCGACACTGAAGGGAGGGAGAGTCGGGAGTAGTCAGGGCTGAGGGCACAGGGATGAAGGGATGTAAAGACCACTCTGGAGACCTCCTGGATGTGTTCCTGCAAGAAGCAGAGGAGACCCGGTGCTAAGATCAGAAGGAGGCTCCTGGTTGAGGTTGGAGGGGCTCCTCTTACTGTTGGATGATCTTGGTTAGAGGACAGGGTCTAAACGTGGGCTCTCCAGTTTCATCCATCCAGGTATCCCAAGCATGGACATGCCAGCAGCATGTTGAATCTGGCTCAGCATCGCCTGGTCGGGTGAAGACTGAGACAATAACAAGACAAAGGGCAGGGGTGTCACAGAATCTGGTACCTGTGGCAGCAGGGGGAGCAGAGGAAGGGTGAAAGTACAGAGGGAGAAGGCTGCCATGCCCGACAATTCAGACGTGTCCTTGAGGGTCTCTGGAAAACCTGAGAATAGTGGGTCTCAGCTGTTTGATGGACCATCCATCCTGGGTTAGGGCTCTCTTGAGTCTGGACAAATGGAACCAGTGTGTGTCCCCTAGTAGTCTGGCTGCTGCTGATGTAGTAAGGATGACGATGTGGGGTCCAGTCCACCTGGGATCAAGAGACTTAGGAGATAAAGTTTTTTTTTTTTTTCTTTTTTTGGTCTTTTTGAGACAGGGTCTCCCTGTAGCCCCAGCTGGCCTGGAAGTCACTCTGTAGACCAGGCTGGCCTTGAACTCACAAAGATCTGCCTGCCTCTGCCTCCCTAGTGCTGGGATTAAAGGTGTGCGCCACCACGCCTGGCAGGAGATAAAGTTTTAAGGAGGACATTGTCCCTTGGTGTTAGAGAGGGCAGGTCAGTGGTTGTGGGCTCCACTGAGGTAGGAGCAGGGAGGCACTTGTCTGCATGGGAGTGGAGGAGTGTGCATAAGAGACAGAGGAAGGGTAAGTAGTCTGCCAACAGGGTCCTGAAGCCGGTAGGTTACGGTTGATCAGAAAAGGCAGTCTGCCTCAACAGTGCTGGTGGCGGCGTGGTCACTGAGGCCTAGCTGCTGGAGCGCCTCCACCATTTCTGACCAGGAGTGAGAAGGAGTCCCAAAGGAGGCAGAAGTGGGAAGAAGTGTTGCTGGGTTTAAGGTGGGGCTGAGGGCTACGGTCCAAGAGAAACAGGTAGAAAACTTGAATACATGAGGGTGCAGGGAGGGGAAGAGAGGACTGACCAAGGAGGTCCGAAGGCCTATGCAGAGAACACACCGTAATGGGCTGGAGAAGGGTAAGTCTGAGAGCTTCCCGGGTGAGTCCAGCCACTGCTGCCAGTACCCTCGAACATGGCTGCCACCCACAGACAGTGTGGTCAAGCTGTTTGGAGAGAAACGCCACTGCCCAGTATGAGGGCTCAATGGGTTGGCCTAAGGCCCCTGTGGCCACTCCCAACTTTCTGTCTGTGAAAAGGTGTGCAGAGTCTGGGAGATCCAATGTAGGGGCGGCCAGGAGGGCATCCCTAAGGAGAGAGAAGTGGAGCCGGAGGGTGGCGGGGTGGGAGAGAGGCCCCGTGGGGTCTCCTTAGCTGCCTGGTACAAGGGTTCAGCTGTGACAGCAAAATTAGGGATCCAGTGATGGAAGAAGCCCACCAATCCTAGAAAAGAGAGGATGTGGTCTGCTGTCTCTGGAGGCTGTAGGTCTCATATGGTGTTGACTCAATCTGACCTGAGAGTACTGGGAGGGTTAGGATCAGAGTCAGAGGAGGAGAGACCTTGGGTCAAGGCTTGGCTGCAGACCTGGTTTTTGGGTCCTCCCATGTGAAAGTAAAAAGAAGTATGAATGGCACAGTAAAGAAGGCCAGGACAGTGAGATGGGAGACTGAGGTTTAGGGGTTAGGGTGGAGGTCCTGAACTAGACTGTAGGTGCCAGAGGGCTTACAAACTGGAAGAATGGGGTGTTGCAGGGTTAGTTAGTGGAGATGGGAGGCAGGTAATGGTAGAATTGAGCCCACATCGGTGGGTTTCAGAAGTAGGAAACTGAGGCCTTGAAGGAAAAGAGGTGGGGTTCTTGAAGTGTATCAGGACTGGTGGGTGGTGAGAGGTGATTAAGGATGTCATGGCCCAGGAGTGGCATTGGACAGACAGAAATGACTAAAAAGTAATGGGTGAAAAATGACCTGGGAGAACACAGGAGAGAGGAATAGATCCCTTGCAGGGAAGAGGGGTCCCATCCACTCCTATGACAGAAACTGATGAGGGAACTGTAGGGCCAGAGTGTGAGGTCAGTACAGAAAGGTAGCCCAGCTGGGCATGGTGGCACATGCCGTTAATCCTAGTACTTGGGAGGCAGAGGCAGGTGGATCTTTGTGAGTTCAAGGCCAGCCTGGTCTACAGAGTGAGTTCCAGGACAGCTGGGGCTACAGGGAGACCCTGTCTCGAAAAGACCAAAAAAAAGGTAGCCCAGCTGTCCAACAGGAAGGAGATGGACTTACTTGCTACCTGGAGCATTAGTCTGAGCTCAACAAAGGTCAGTGGGGGGTCTCCAAATCTGGCTGACATCATTCCTCTGCTGTGTATTGTACTTCTGCCCTCTTCTCTCATTCCAGGTTCCTGAATACCATTCTCCTGTCCTCAACTTCATGCTTTTGACATTGTCAATTGCTGAATTATCTTTGTTTTGCACTGCCTCAGTAGGACTGAATGTCTCCTCTCTCCCCATCCTTTAGCTTCTTCCTTGATGAAACTGTATGTAATTCTGTTTTATACAATGTTTGGTACCAGCATGATAGAGAAACTGCATTGGCCAGTTTGGCCATCTCAGCCTTGGGAATGCAAAGAAACTGTTTGGGGCTCCATGCTTTAAATGACTTCTACAGTGTCTGAATGAAAGCATTTTCATGGATGTGCCTCTGCTTAGTACAACATTTATAAACTGCCATCACCAAAATTAATTATTAGATCCTTATTCCACAGCTGGAGATTCTCAGTACTGTGCGAACTGTGGACAGTAAGATTAGGTTTAACTTCTGGGGATCACATGGGACAGTCCAAATGAAATCAATTTTGATGACCTTGATTTAAGTCTATTTCCTGTCTGCTGAAGACATGTGAAAATACCCCCCTGCCCCCTTTTTTTTTCTTCTGCAATTCAGAATTTATTAAGGACAACCATACTTAAAGCTCGCCTTGACCCTCCCTCCCCAACAGTGGTCATGGTCTTGGCTTCTCACTTTATCTCTCAGTCTTTTCCAGATATCAGAAAAATAAATAAATATAAATAGGCCAAGGATGCTCCCCAGACTCCTGAGCAGAATTTGATGAAAATGGCTTTTAATGTATCTAACAGCTGAGAGGAGGTAGCTGAGTCCTCCCAACAGGCTCTGCTACAACAAAAGCCTATGCTCCATGCCCAAGCTCTGGTAGCTGCCCTGAGGCAAACAGCATTCACATAGTGGGACACACAGGGCTTTGTCAAGCCCCATCCCACAGGGGCCCAGCCTAAGTCTGTTCTGCCAGGAGCCTGCTTCAAGTGTGGCAAAGGAAGTCACTGGGCTAGAAACTGCCCAAACCCCAAGCCATCCACACAGTGTTGAGGGTGATGGCCAGGGCAGCAGTGCATGCAGTAAAAATACTCAAAATAGTCAATTTGGAAGAAACATCCTACATAATTTGGAGATCCAATTCAGTCTATCAGATAACTTAAGGAACCCAGGTTCATTTTGGCCTTTGCATATAATAGGTTTTGTGCACACTATAACCTAGAAGTGGCCACTTTTTGATAGAAACATGACAGACTTATACATGAAACAGTTAACACATAGACAGCTTGGACAGACACATGCTTGACTTAATGACATAAATATACTGATCAGTTATCAAACTGAAACTGCAAGGGGGGGGCGGCTTTAACCATGGGAGCCTGGCTCACAGCAGTAAAAGCTTGCAAAATGTCGAGTTAGTGTATGTGGGATGGGTGCAGGGACAGCAGATCTGACTCGCAGCTTGGCTCGCCTGTGTCTAGTAGGTGTTGGGTTTATCTGCTAATTTAATGAAACAGAATAAAAACAAAACCAAAACAGCGTTTGTTAAAAGCCAGTAGCTTAAGCAGCCAATCCTGTGAAAACATTAGCTATACACATACAAAAACTAAAGTGGAAAAATGATTTTAATTAGAAACAGATGAAAACATGGTGATAAAATCATAAAATGCCAATAGTGGACATTTTGGGATTAATTTGTTAATCTGCCTGGTAAATGCATTCGTGTCATGTGATCAGATAAAAAAATGGCGACTGTGTCAATTTGAATCAGGCCAGGAATGGTGGAGGAGAGATCAGAGATGGGGGAGGAGGGTATGAGAAAGAGAGCAGATCCTGGAAAGCCTGCATGTAGCCAGTCTAGAAAAAAGAAAAATATTATCTGGTGGGTAGGCCATCTCCAAGCCTGGAGATCTGGGGGGGGGGCAGAAAAGCGTCCTCTACTGCACCCTGAGACCTGGCAGTGGGGTAGGTGTGGGGTAGAATTGGGATGAGCATCTTCAATTTAGTGAGACCCCTTACAAAAGAGCCTGGCTCTAGACTCCTCCCCCAAAACAACCAGTGGACCCGGGTCCACTGGGCTAAGGTTCCCCAAGCATCTGGGCACCTGGGCTGAGGAAAAAGAGCTTGCCCTGGTGTTGCAACAGCTTATAGACAGGAACTCTGGAGAGTGTAAATGAAGCAACAGGAAATCTGGACTTACCCCAGGTCAGAAGCCAGATGCGTTGGGAAAGGAAAGGGGGTGCCCCTGGTGTTCGTGGGCCATGGACCCCTGAGCTGAGGAAAAATAACCCCATTCCCCATACAGGCCACCAAGATAAGAAGTATAGGTATCCGTCGCTAAGAAAAAGGGCCGAATCAGTCTGAATTAAAAGTAAACCAAGGCAGATTTATTACAGGAAATGCACTCTCTCTCTCAGGCAAATCCATGGCCTTCCAGGACCATGAGAAAGTGTGCATCTGGAAGGCAGGGAAAGCCTTTTATAGGGGGAAGGAGAGATGGTGATATGTTGGAATCTGGCCAATTAAGCCAGGTCAGGGGCTCAGATCTAGAGGTGGGTCTCAGGTCCAGAGGTCTCATGGGAATCTGGCCTGACTGGAAAAGAAAGGAGGGTCCTTCAGGTCTGTGCCATCTTGGCTTTTCACCCCAGCCCGACCTAACGAGAACAAACAAACAAAGGACACCTGAGCCATGAAAGAGGAGATAAGGCAAATTATTTTCCTGGTTTCAACTCTCATGGTTTTTGTGTGATGTATAAATCCATAGAAATACAACTGAGGGGCTGGAGAGATAGCCTAGCGGTTAAGAGCACCGACGCTCTTGCAGAGGACCCGGGTTCGATCCCCAGCACCCACATGGCGGCTAAGAACCGTCTGTAACTCCAATTCCAGGAGAACTCCAGTTCCAGGGGAATCCGAGACCCTCTTCTGACCTCCGCGGCATTGCACGACACGGGTGCCACAGACCTGCATGCAGGACAAATACCATTCGTACACATACAAAAAAAAAAAAAAAAAAAAAAAAAAAAAAAAAACAACTGATAGTAAAAGTGCAAAACGCAAAGTGAACTTCACAGCTTCAGAATGCTTACTCTTACGATACAGAAGTTCACTGAGTAGCACTGAGTTTCGAAGTGGGCAGGTATTTTAGTGGCTACTTTAATCTATCTGTGTGATGTTTTTCTTTGTAAATTTATTATACTAAAATGATTACTTTCTTTTTTTGGTGTTAGTAATTCCCTGCTTTTTTTTTTTCCCCCGAGGCCCTGGCCTAGATCTCAGTATGTAGCCCAGAGTGGCCTTGAACTCAGAGAAATCTACTTGCCTCTGCTTCCCTAGTGCTGGGGTTCAGGCATGTGTTGAGACACCCAGAATTCCTTGCCTTTTTGTTTTTAACCTCCTGCACCCAAAGCTTTTAATTTTCAAATTTAATTTTATTTTACATGTATGAGTGTCTTGCCTGTATATATGTAATGTACCTGTGTTGTGCAGTGCCCATGGGGGCAGGAAGAGGGCATTGGATTCCCTGGAACTGGAGCAGCGGATGGTTGTTAGCTGTCATGTGGGTGCTGGGAACCAAACCTGGGTTCTCTGTAAGAGCAGCCAGTGCTCTTAATCTTTGAGTCATTTCTCCAGGCCCATCCCTTGCCTCCCCACTCCACCCCCCAAAGATTATACTTTTTCTTTCTTTCTTTCTTTCTTTCTTTCTTTCTTTCTTTCTTTCTTTCTTTCTTTCTATGACAAGTTCTCTCTAAAACCAGCTCAGACTGGTTTAGAACTCATTATGCAGCCCAGGGTTGCCTCAAACTCATGATACTCTTGTTTCAGGTTCCTGGGTACTAATTCCGTTGTGACTGATTCCTTAGTTTATTTTAAACATTTTTACCATCTGTGAGTACACTTATGAGCATTATAATTATTTATTTTTTCTGACTGAAAGGTTTTTCTCAACCCAAACAGGATTTTAATTGGGATACATCCATTTATTTATCTGGATAGGGAGGAAGCAAAGACTGCACCATGTGCCTCCTGCATACTAAGCACACACTCCATCACTGGGCTATACCCCAGCCCTGAATTGGGCAGTTTTAGGTCTTACTGACTACGAGAAGAGGCACACCTCACTAGAATAATTCATAAAAGCCACAGCCCATCCCAATATCTGCTTTCTTAGAGCAGGAAATTCCATGGTTCTGTGCTGAGGATTTCAGGCTCTGTAAAGTACTTTCTGTATTTGTTTCCAGAATGGGAACCTAAATTAGTTAGAAGGGTGAGATTCCTTCACTTGGGAATACTATTTTGTAGGAATGAAACTTTGCCTGGCTTGAGGAAAGAACTTGTAAGACCTGTCCTGAGAAACCTCAGAAAATTATCTGATATCTCTGTGGGCATTTCAGTTGTCTCTGTGAGTTATCTGTATCTCCAGAAGGTCTGGGATATTACAATGTTTTTTCACCTCGCCTATCTCTGCAAAGTTCCAGGACCAGATAGACCCTTCCCTTGAGGCATTGAACAGAATGTCGCACCTCTAGTTTACCTGTTGCACAAACAGGAGCTCTGCAGCACCCCAATTAGAGCCAAGGTGGCTCACCCCTCCCTTCTCCCTGCCCCCCACTTCCTTGCCCAGACACAGTACTTTTGGTATATAAGCACACTGCTGGCATGAATAAAGAGAGACTCTATTCTCCTGGGCCTCCTCCTCTGAGTCTGTCTTTCCTTGTCTTTCTATTCCCTCAGGTAACTTTCTCAAGGTCCCCCCCCCCTCCTTGCCCGAGGTAAGCCTAGAGACTGTGGGCCTGCAGGCAGGGGATAGTCTTGAAGCTTGCAGTCCCTTGGAATTGCCAAATTTAGTTCAAGAGAGGGAAGAAGATCATGTGGATAGCAGCCATGTATGTATAAAGGACTATTCAGACAATAAACTCCTACACTATTGCAATTGAAAGGATAAGCAAGAAGAAGAGAGAGAGTGAGGGAGAGAGAGAGAGAGAGAATGCTTTAGCAGATATTTCTTTTCACCACAAATAACTTTTTTTTTTGTATGTGTATGAATGTACTGTCTGCATGTAGGTTTGTGCATCGGTGTCATGCAATGCCATGGAGGTCAGAAGAGGGTGTCGGATTCCCCTGGAACTGGAGTTAAAGACGGTTCTCAGCTGCCATGTGGGTGCTGGGGATCGAACCCGGGTCCTTTGCAAGAGCAGTCAGAGCTCTTAACCCCTAGGCCATCTCTCCAGCCCTAAAATAACTTTTTTTTTTTTTACAACTAAATATTTTCAAGTAAAGCAAAGAAAGATTTTGTGTTGTAAGGTTATGTGCCTCACAGAGTCTGAGCTAGCTAAGGAGGACAGCATTCCAGGTGGAAAAACAGCCTGTGTAGCCATGAGGCCTTAGAGAGGGGAGCTCAGAGGCTCATTTGCTTGATGTGCAGAGACTGGAAGCATAGGGAGGGTGAGTGCACTGTGAATACAGGGTCAGGTTAGGGAGGGTGAGTGCACCATGAATACAGGGTTCAGGTTAGGGAGGGTGAGTGCACCATGAATACAGGGTTCAGGTTAGGGAGGGTGAGTGCACCATGAATACAGGGTCAGGTTAGGGAGGGTGAGTGCACGATAAATACAGGGGTCAGGTTAGGGAGGGTGAGTGCACGGTGAATACAGAGCTCAGGTTAGGCCTGGTGCAGCAATGTAATGTAAAGCATGTGGGAAAGGTGGAGGGCTTCCACACCCTCTCTGCATGTGGCATTTTCCAGGGACAAATCAGAGGCTATTTTCCAGTTTTGTGCAAATGGTTTAACATTGCAGGCATTCCTTCATGAGCTTATTCTACTCAGCCTTGTTTTGGACATGGATGTAATTCATATACTTAAAAATATTAATTATTTTTATTTTCCATGTATGAGTGTTTTGCCTGCCTGCATGTAGATGCACCTGTGTTGTATAGTGGCCATGGAAGCCAGAAGAAGGTATGGATCTCCAGGAACTGGAGTTAGGGACGATTGTTGGCTTCCATGTAGATATTGGGAATAGAACCAGGTCCTCTAGAAGAACAGCAAGTGTTCTTAACCACTCAGCCATCTCTCCAGCCCTGTAATTCATTTACTTTTTTTATTTTTTATATTTTGGTCTTTTTGAGACAGGGTCTCCCTGTAGCTCTGACTGTCCTGGAACTCACTCTGTAGACCAGGCTGGTCTTGAAGTCACAGAGATCCACCTGCCTCTGCCTCGAAAGTGCAAGGATTAAAGGGGTGCGCCACCATGCTCGGCAATTCATTTACTTTTGCAGTCATTTAGATTCTATTGTACGAGTGCTCACTGTTTTATCCATTCATTGTTTGTTGGTGAATGTTTCCAGTTTTTTTTCTTTGACAATGTTTCTACAAGCATTTCTGGGGCATATTTCATAATGGAATCATGGAAGAATTTCTGTAGACTATCACAGTGCATACACACACACACACACACACATTTACCTTTCAAACTTGATGCCAAGTTGAAATGGCAATAGGGCTCAGCAGGTAAAGGTGCTTGCCAACAAGCCTGACAATCTGAGTTTGATCCCTGGGACTCACATTGTGAAAGAAGAGAACAAACTTCTGCAAGTTGTCCCCTGACCTCCATGAAGATGACCCCCTCATACAAATAAAAAATGTAATAAAAGGGGCTGGAGAGATGGCTCAGTGGTTAAGAGCACTGACTGGTCTTGCAGAGGACCTGGGTTTGATTCCCAGCACCCACATGGTGGCTAAGAACCATCTTTAACTCCAGTTCCAGGGGAATCTGACACTCTCTTCTGATCTCCGCGGCTTTGCATGACACAGGTGCACCAACCTACATGCAGACAGTACATTCATACACATAAAAAATAAATAAATTTAAGAAAATTAAAAAATCCTTCATGCTAAATTTTGTTAAAAGTTAGTTGGGCATGGTGGTGCACCCCTTTAATCTCAGCACTTGGGAGGCATAAGCAGGTGGATGTCTATGAGTTCAAGGCTAGCCTGGTCTACATAACAAGTTCCAGGCCAGCTGGGACTACAGGGAGATCCTGTTTCAAAAAAAAAAAAAAAAAAAAAAAAAAAAAAGGAAAAGTATTGGAGACACAAATGTGGCTTGATGAACCTTAGCATATATGAAAGAATAGAATGCATTAAATCTGATGGGTGGAGTGGGGGGTTGTGGATAAGGGAGAGGGTCTAATAAGATATACTGTATGAGATTTGCAAAAATTCAATGAAAAATTGTAAGAAAAATGTGGCCACTTTATATAATGCCAGTCCTATCCTTATACTTGGATTGTCTCATTTGTTTTGCTGGTTTGGTGAGTACAAATATGTACCTTGGAATTTTGTCATTTCCCTACGTACCTAGGAGATTTGCATCATTCACTAGCCCATGGGTTCCTGTATGCCTTTACTAGCTGTATATGAATTGGTATGAGCATGTAAGAAGCAAGTACTTTCTGAATCTTTTCTTCTTTACCAGTAAAAGGAGAATAATAATACATATGGCATAAGAGGTTGTCCTTTAGTGGGAAGGACCTATCCCTCCACTGATAGGACATTTGCTTAGCCGACTTCAGATGCATGTTTGGTGAGGACTGCTTTTGAGGCAGGCCACAGAGGTTGTGGACAGTACATCAGTTGTCAAGACAGGGATGGCACATGTTTCACAGTTAGCCAGGGTCCTGCGTGCATGGTGGTGAACGCCTTTAATCACAGCATTTGGGAGGCAGAGATTTTGTCTTTCTGAGTCGAGGCCAGCTTTGTCTACATAGCTCTACATAGTTCCAGGCCAGTCGGGGCTACAGAGGAGACCATGTCTAAAAAGAAACACACATACACAAATATATAGAGTCAGCCAGGGCCTAAGGAGATGCTATGTTAGTTGGCAAAATAATAATAATAATAATAATAATAATAATAATAATAAGAGGCTGGAGAGATGGCTCAGCAGTTAAGAGTGCCGACTGCTCTTGCAGAGGACCCAGGTTTGATTCCCAGCACCCATTTGGTAGCTAAGAACCGTCTTTAAGCAGGGTGTGGTGGCACATGCCTTTAATCTTAACACTCAGGAGGCTGAGGCAGGTGGATCTTTGTGAGTTCAAGGCCAGTGTGGTCTACAGGGAGACCCTGTCTCAAAAAAAAAATAATAATAACAATTCTAAAGTTTGTGGTTGTAGTCCAGGTAATTCTGACAGTTTTAATGAGTCCCAAACTTCAGTGTATTAACACAGTTTTTTCAGCTGTCAGCAGAAGAAATAGTCAAGAGGTTCAGCACAGACCAGTCTCTGCTTTCAGATGAGCTCTCTCTTCTAAGCACATTCCTGTGAGGAGGCCACAACTATACTCAGGCAGCCTTGCATAGGCAGCTGCGGGTGGGCTGCCATCTGCCCAGGGTGACAGCTGGTTATGGAAGGAAGCCACGATCATACAGTGTCAACCCGAGATACATGGCCTTCCTAGAGTATGAAAGCAAAGTCAGATGGCCTTGTCATCCTGATATCCCATCCCTGAATCAGGCATCAAGATGACTCTGTTAATTCTTTCAATGCTCCTTCTGGTATAAGCCACACGTGGTGGTGTGAGAGGATCACAGAGGGTCACAGTGGAGTTTCCTCACTTCCTAGTTTTTGCCATCCTTTCCCATTGCTAAAAAACATCTTCCCATACGATCCTTTGAGCTCTGGTAGAATTGTGAAGAATTGCACACTTTGGGGGCTGGGGAATGTAGCTCAGTTCATAGAGTGCTTGCCTAGCATGCATGAAGTCCTGGGTTTGCTCCTTAGCACTTCATAGGCCAGGTGTGGTAAAGCAGGTCTTTAATCTTTTTTTTGGGGGGTGTCCTTTTTGAGACAGGGTCTCCCTTTAGTTCCAGCTGGTCCGGAGCTCGCTATGTAGACCAGGCTGGCCTTGAACTTACAGAGATCCACCTGCCTCTGCCTCCTGAGTGCTGGATTTAAAGCACCACCATGTCCAGCTAAGCATCTGTAATCTTAACACTTGGGTGGTGGAGGCAGGAGTATCAGGTGGTCATCCTCAGCCACACAGTGAGTACAATGCCAGCCTGGGCTACATGAGACCCTGTCTTTAAAAAAATTACAAAAGAGGGGCTGGAGAGATGGCCTAGCAGTTAAGAGGGCTGATTGCCCTTGCAGAGGACCTGGGTTCGATCCCCAGCACCCATATGGCAGCTAAAAACTGTCTTTAATTCCAGTTCCTGGGGAATCCGAGACCCTCTTCTGACCTCCGTGGCATTGCACGACATGGGTGCACAAACCTACATGCAGACAGTACATTCATACACATAAAAAAATAAATAAAATTTGTAAAAAAATTAGAAAAGAAACTAGGAAAGCAAGAATGTAAGCAATAAAGGAAGGAAGGAATTGCATGCTTTGCTTAGCTTGAATCAAGAGCTTTATTGAATCATTCGGAGAAACACGTCTCAAACTTCAGTGTGCACACAAATCACTTGAGGATTTCGATACCTCTGATTCCACAGTCCTTAAAATCTCTTAGCGACAGGGCTGGAGAGACGGCTCAGCAGTTTAGAGCATGTACTACTCTCACAGAGGACCCAAGTTCAGTTCCTACCACCCACTTGGGTGGCTTACAATAGTCTGTAAAGCCACTTCTAAGGATTCCACTGCCTGCACACAGATGTGCACACTCACACAGAAACATATACATGATTAAAAATAATATGAGGGCTGAAGAAATGGCTCAGTTGTTAAGGGCACTGGGTGCTCTGGCAGAGGACTGGGTTTGATTCCCAGCACCCACAACCGTCCATGACTCCAGTTCCAGGGGATCCAGTGCCCTCTTCTGACTCTCTGTGGCCATTGTACTTACATATATGCAAGCAACACACTCATAAACATGAAAGAAAATAATAAATATTAAAAAAGAAAATGAATCTCTTTGGGCAGGGCCTTTTTTTTTTTTTTTTTTTGGGGTTTTTGAGACAGGGTCTCCCTATAGTCCCAGCTGTTCTGGAACTCACTCTGTAGACCAGGCTGGCCTTGAACTCCACAAAGATCCGGCTGGCTCTTGCCTCCCAAGTGCTAGGATTAAAGGCGTGCGCCACCACGCCCGGCTGGGCAGGCATTTTTGAGACAAGGTCTCCCTGTAGCCCCAGCTGTCCTTGAACTCACAGCGATCGCCTGCCTCTGCCTCCTGATTTTGGGATTAAAGGCGGGTACCACCGTGGTGGTTTGATGAGGTCCCCCATAGGCTTAAGTATTCAACATTTTGTCTCCAGTGGTGGCACTGTTTCTTGGAGTCTTAGAAGGTGTGGCCATGTGAGAGGAAGTAGTCACTGTGGGCAGGCTTAGTGAGTTTTAACAAGCCTTCTGTCTCTCAGCGTCTCTCTGCTTCCTGTGCTCATGCGAGATGTGACCCTCGGCTTTGCTGCTCCGGCTCCAGCCGCCATGCCTCCTGCCACAATGGACTCTAATTCCCTGGAACCCTCAATCGTAAGGCTCAAATAAAACTCTTCCTTTTATAGTTCCTTGGTCATGGTGTTTTATCACAGCAACAGAAAAGTGACTAATACACCACCATACCCAGCAAATGAATCTTTTATGTATGTGAGTGTTTTGCTTGTATGTATACATGCCCATAGAGGGTGTAAGATCCCCTAGAATTGGAGTTACAAGGTTTGTTAGCTGCCATGTGGGTTCTGTGAACCAAACCCAGATTCTCTGTAAGAGCAGCCAGTACTCTTAACTACTGAGCCATCTCTCCAGCCCCAATAAAATAAATCTTTCAAAACTCTCAGTGCTAGCAGTTCCAGAAAAACAACCATGCAAATGCCTATTTGTTCCTTTACTGAACAGATATTTACTGTTTACCATGAGCCAGGCTCTGCACCAGACCTGGAGGAGACAAAGGCGAATGGGTGAGATGATAATTCATCTCTCCTCACATGAGTTTATAAATCTTTGTTCAACACCTGCATAGTTGTGATGGACAGTAATGGATAGTCTTCAGACCTAGGAAGCTCCCAACTTGTAGCAAGTTGAGTTCTTCATTCATACAAGCCCTCACAGCTAATAAGAGACTGGTAGGACTTGTTTCCCAAAAAACACATTTGACAACTGAAATCCCAAGATAAAGTCTTCGTGGTGTGTATGCATGTGTGTGTTGATATATGCGGAGGCCAAAGGACAATCACAGGTGTTCGCCCGCCCAGCACTGGGATTACAGGTGCATGCTAGACATTTTTTACATGGGTTCTGGGGTGTGTGAAACTTGGGCTGAGATATCTCCTTAGGCCCCCCCAAGATGTACTTTTTTTTGGTGTGAGTTTTTTTTTTTTTTTTTTTTTTGTCTTTTTGAGGACAGGTCTCCCTGTAGCTCCGGCTGTCCTGGAACTCACTATGTAGACCAGGCTGGCCTTGAACTCACAAGATCCTCCTGCCTGTGCCTCCCAAGTGCTAGGTTAAAGGTGTGCGCCACCATGCCTGGCTGCGGTTTTTTTTTTTTTTTTTTTTTGAGACAGGGTTCTCCCTATTGTTTGGCTAATCTTTAACAGCTGGGGGGGGGGGAATTTTTTTTTTTTTTTTTTTTTTTTTTTTTTTTTTTTTTTTTTTTTTTTTTTTTTTTTTTTTTTTTTTTTTTTTTTTTTTTTTTAGCCCCAGCTGGCCTGGAGCTCACTCTGTAGACCAGGGTGGTCTTGAACTCACAGGGATCCGCCTGCCTCTGCCTCCCAAGTGCTAGGATTAAAGGCATGCACCACCAAGCCCAGCAAAATATACTTTTATACCCACCAAGTCAGTATAAAGTCATGTTATCAAATGTTCAGAAGAATGTGGAATGCTAGAATGTAAGTTGAACACTTTTGATAGATGGAGCCACATTATATAAACATTTACATTTAGCTTTTATAGTTCTTTTTGTTTCTTGCACCTTTTCAAAATGCCATTCTATCTTATGTTTTTTTAAATTAAAAAAAAATTTTTTATGTCTTAGTGTTATGCCTGCATGTAAGTGCACATGTGTTGTGCAGTACCTGTGGAAGCCAGAAGAGGGTTTTAGATCCCCTGAACTTGGAGTTACAGGTGGTTGTTAGCCACCATGTGGGTGCTGGGAAGCAAACCTGGGTCCTCTTTGAGAGCAGCCAGTGCTCTTAACTGCTGAGTCATCTCTTCAGCCCTTATGATTGTTGTTGTTATTGTTTCTTCATGTTTGTGTTTCTATGTGAATTTTTCCTTTGGTTAAACATTACAGGGGTTAAACAGATCAAAAATTGCTCAGTAAATACAATTATGTTGTGCCCTATTAAATGCAGAATTCAAGGTAATCATGCCCTTCAGCTTCAGCCAATGGTCTGATTTATTACATTTTTACCGCTTGTTGTGGCACTATACAACTTGAGTGTGAAATCCAATAGTTATTCAACAGAGATAGATCAGTCCAGGCAAGGAATATTTTGACATTTCTATTCAAGGAACTATCTACTTCAATTACATAGAAATATGAATTGCACTAAGGCTGGATGTCTCAGCAGTCCCAATCTGGCACTGAAGGCCTAAAGGATTCCTGGAGGTCTGCTGGTCTATGCTGGAATCTGAAGAAGTTTGTTCTACAATCAGCAAAGGAATGCCACAGCAGCAAGATGAACTTGCCAGTGAGAGAGAAGGCAGGCAGACAAGAAGAAAAGCTGCCTTCATGCCCAGACCATTACCATGGGCTGCCCTCAGAAGGTAACACCCTCATTTAGGGTTTTTCTTCCAGCTTCAAATAACCCAAGCAAGAAAGTCTCTCTCATTTCAGTTAATCCAGATGCAGTCAACTTTACAACCCAGATTGGCTATCATAAGTAACAAGCTCCTGTCTCAGCCTCATTTGGCACTGTGGTTACAGGAGTGGGCACAGCCATGCCCGTGGTCACAGGAGTGGGCACAGCCGTGCCTGCAGTTTACAGGAGTGGGCACAGCCATTCCCATGGTCACAGGAGTGGGCACAGCCACGCCCGTAGTTACAGGAGTGGGCACAGCCATGCCTGCGGTTTACAGGAGTGGGCACAGCCATGCCTGCGGTTTACAGGAGTGGGCACAGCCATGCCTGATGTTTACGGGAGTGGGCACAGCTGTGCCCATGGTTACAGGAGTGGGCACAGCCATGCCTGATGTTTACAGGAGTGGGCACAGCCATTCCCGTGGTCACAGGAGTGGGCACAGCCGTGCCCGTGGTTACAGGAGTGGGCACAGCCGTGCCCGTGGTTACAGGAGTGGGCACAGCCATGCCTGCAGTTTACAGGAGTGGGCACAGCCATTCCCGTGGTCACAGGAGTGGGCACAGCCATTCCCGTGGTCACAGGAGTGGGCACAGCCATGCCCGCGGTTACAGGAGTGGGCATAGCCATGCCTGCGGTTTACAGGAGTGGGCACAGCCATGCCTGTGGTTACAGGAGTGGGCATAGCCATGCCTGTGGTTTACAGGAGTGGGCACAGCCATGCCTGTGGTTACAGGAGTGGGCACAGCCATGCTTGCAGTCACAGGAGTGGGCATAGCCATGCCTGCGGTTTACAGGAGTGGGCACAGCCATGCCTGTGGTTACAGGAGTGGGCATAGCCGTGCCCGTGGTTACAGGAGTGGGCATAGCTGTGCCTGTGGTTACAGGAGTGGGCGTAGCCATGCATGCCTGGTTTTGTGTACAGGCGCTGAAATCTGAACTCAAGTCCTTGTACTTGTGCTGAGAGTGCTGTAGCCGTTGAACCATCTCTCTACTCCTTCAGTGTTGTTCTATAGTCTGTTCCATGCCATAGTCTTAACCAACTGGTCAATTGACTAGACACAGAAAAGGCTAATAAGCATTAACTACATTTAATTTTTCCCTTTCTCTGGGGAAAAAGGAAGACTAACTTTGTAGTATCCTTTGATGTAATGTCAGGCCATAAAAATAAGTTCAGGCCAGCAACAGATGGCATTAAGTGGCCAGACTCAGGCTAGGTTTTTAAAGACACTTGCAATGACCTTGACCATGTCCATTATGACCTTGGAGGGCACAGGCTGAGACAAAAGGGGCTAGAGACCACCACAGTGCATGAATTAGAGTTTCCCTGGAGAGATACCTGACTGTCTCTAATCATCACAGATAAAAGCTTTTGTGATAAATTATTGACATTTTGGGCTTTGCTACTATAGTATAAAGTCATGTGCCTAAGATGTCTGACAGGGAATTCATGTAGGGCCTGCATACTGTCTTATACCTAATTGCCACATAAATATTTCTACAGATGAATGAGTTAGATTAATTTTTACTAACTCTCTTCACCACAATATTCTAGTCCTGACACCAACTGGGGGTAGGTACTAAAAATGTAGGTTATCAAATTTCTTACACCATCCTCTCTAAGTTCAGGGAAGAGGGGGTAGGAAGTATTTAAGAGCTGGAAGATAGGGCAAGGGGCTGTGAAACGCCATTATCCCCTTATCTCTGTATGACTAGTGTAATCACTGACTCACATCAGTGGTAATCACCTGTACTAAGACCACATGAGACCAGGCCTATCAATAATCAGTCAAGAAAGGGTAGGGCTTCAGGGGCCCTACACTTGACCTGAACTGTTGTCTCTCAATAGATTCTGGAAGAGAAGGAAGCACTGTTTTTTTTTTTTTAATTTTTAAAAAAGTTTTATTTATTTTTGTATGTGTATGAATGTACTGTCTGCATGTAGGTTTGTGTACCCGTGACGTGCAATGCCGCGGAGGTCCGAAGAGGGTCTTGGATTCCCCTGGAACTGGAGTTCTCCTGGAATTGGAGTTAGAGACAGTTCTTAGCTGCCATGTGGGTGCTGGGGATTGAACCTGGGTCCTCTGCAAGCAGTCGGTGCTCTTAACTGCTAGGCTATCTCTCCAGTCCCCCCCTTTTTTTAATATGTATGTTGCATATATGGAGGAGCATGTGTGACTATGGAGACCTGAGGTTGATATCTGTAATCTTTTTTTTTAATTTTTATTTATTTTTATGCGTATGAGTGTACTGTCTGCATGTAGGTTGGTGCACCCGTGTCGTGCAATGCTGCGGAGGTCAGAAGAGGGTGTCGGATTCCCCTGGAACTGGAGTTAAAGACGCTTCTTAGCCACCATGTGGGTGCTGGGAATCGAACCTGGTCCTCTGCAAGAACAGTTGGCGTTCTTAACCTCTGAGTCATCTCTCCAGCCCCAAAGCACCGTTTTTAGTAGTGTACCCCGTGCTGACCAGACTGCAATAGAGAGCTACAAACCCGTGGCCACACAGATTGCTGTAGGTGGGTCATAAAACAAACCACATAGATATGAACAAAAGAGATTTGTGGGGAGGAGGGAAGATGGACAGAGTGATAAGAAGGTTTGGTCAGTACACAAGGCGCACATATGTTGAAATGGCAAAAGAAATGTAGTTTATGAGTTAAAGGAATGAGAAAGATAAGATAGCAGGCACAGAATAATTTATTAAACGGAAGAGCACAGAAGAGAGAAACATACACACTCAGTTCCTGGAAAGGATCTTTATAATTATTCATTAAAAATTTTAGGGCCTGGAGAGATGGCTCAGTAGTTAAGAGCATTGGCTGCTCTTGAAAAAGACTTGGGTTTGGTTCCCAGCACCTACATAGCGGCTAACAGCAGTCTGTCACTTTCATTTCATGGGATCCAACACCCTCTCTGACCTCCTTGGGTATAGTTACATACACGCAGACAAAACACCTAGACACAAAAAACAAACATAAGTAAATAAGTCTGAAAAAATTAAATTATGTATATATATATATATATATATATTATATAGATATTATAATATATGGTGTGTGTGTGCGTGTGTGTGTGTGTGTGTGTGTGTGTGTGTGTGTGTGCACATGCCACAGTGTATGTGTGGAGGTCAAGGGAGGACTTTTGGGAGTCCATTCTCTCCCACCACGTAGCTTCCTGGGATTGAACTCAGGTCATTCATTAGTCTTGGCGGCAATTCACTGAGCCATCTGGCTGGTCCATTGCTCCTTTTTCACAATAAAGTATCAGAACCGTCTTTAACTCCAGTTCCAGGGGAATCCAACACCCTCTTTTGACCTCTGCAGCATTGCACGACAGGGGTGCACAAACCTACATGTACACAGTATATTCATACACATCAAAAAAAAAAGTTTTGGTGTTTTTTATTTTATTTTTTTTTTAGATATGGTCCCACTATGTGGCCCTGACTGGCCTGGAACTTCCTATGTAGAGTAGGGTGGCATGGAATGCAGAGATCTGCCTACCTCTATGTCCAAATGCTAGGATTAAATGTATACACCATCGGGGATGGAGGTATGGCTCAGCAGTTAAGAGCACCAACTGCTCTTGCAGAGGACCCAGGTTTGATTCCCAGCACTCACATAGTGGCTAAGAACTGACTCTAACTCCAGTTCCTGGGGAATCCAATACCCTTTTCTGACCTCCGCAGCATTGCATGACATGGGTGCACCAACCTACATGCAGACAGTACACTCATAGACATAAAAAAAAAAAGGCATACACCACCATACCCAGCTGAGTTTTGGAAAATTTGAGAAAAAAAACTTTTTATGGCACTACCACTTTGCTTTATTATTTACATTTTTGTGTTTTGGAGTTCCTTATTTTTTAAATTAAATTTAATTAAAAAATTTTTTTGAGACAGGGTGTCATGTGGCTCAGGCTGACCTGAAATTTGCTGTGTGGCTGAAGATGACCTAGAACTAACTAACCTAACTAACTAACTAACTAACTAACTGACTGCCTCCTCCTCTCCGGTGCCACCACTTTTTATTACTTTGTTGCAGTTGCACTCTGGCTGTCTGGTTTGCCGTTTTCCAGGCTGTTCCACAGCCTTCTGAAATGTAATTTGAGTGGTTTCATCATAATCCCTTTAGGAGGATAAATCATTTACCTCCTGTTCTGTTTTGCTTCTCTATGGCTGTGACAAAAACACTGGGACCAAAAATAACTTGGTAAGGAAAGGATTTATTGCAACCTACACTTCCAAATGACAGTCCATCTTTGAGGGAGTCAGGCTGGAACTGAAGCCAAGGCCATGGAGGAGCTCTGCTTACTGGGTAGCTCCCCTGACCTGTGTCCAGTCTGCTTTCTTTATATATATGTATATATATTAGAATAATATAGATATATCTAATCTAGTTTTTTTTTTTTTTTTTGGTCTTTTCGAGACACGGTCTCCCTATAGTCCCGTCCCAGCTGTCCTGGAACTCACTCTGTAGACCAGGCTGGCCTTGAACTCACAAAGATCCACCTGCCTCTGCCTCCCAAGTGCTAGGATTAAAGGCGTGCAACACCATGCCTGACTTGTCCAGTCTGCTTTTTTTTGGTCTTTTTGAGACAGGGTCTCCCTATAGCTCTGGCTATCCTGGAACTCACTCTTTAGACCAGGCTGGCCTTGAACTCACAGAGATCCGCATGCCTCTGCCTCCCAAGTGCTAGGATTAAAGGCATGTGCCACCACGCCCGGCCAGTCTGCTTTCCTATAAAACCCAGGACTACCTGCCCAGGAATGGCACCACCCACAGGGCTGGGCTCTTCCACATCATTCAGCAGTCAAGAAGATGCCTTGCAGACATGCCCACAGGCCACCCTGATAGAGGATATTCCCCAGTTGAGGTTTCCTCTTCCCAGGTGGGTCAAGTTAACAACAGAGGCCAACCAACACACACTCTTAAACTCTTCATCTCTTTTGAACACTTAGGTAATTGCTGATGCTTTGTCTTCATACAGGATGCTGTGTTATGTCTGCTTGTTTAATTAGAATCTCTCTAATTAGAGTGATTTTCTTAATATAGATCTGGAAAAACATATAACTTCATAGTGACACAGACTCTTAGGCTAAAGCCACCTCAGTTCCAGTTGGACTTTGCCTTGATTTAGGAACTTGTTTTTAATCCAATATTCAGCCCACAGTTAGGTTTTTGAGCTCAGCTTCATTTGTGGGATTCTCTAAGACACTAATGCTAACCTACTACATACATATTTAAAGATAACGAAACTAAGTATAAAAAAATTGAATCATCTTCCAAGACGCATTATCTTATATAATCCTGTCACTGCCCAAACCCTATTCGCATCCCACACGGGCCCTCGCATCCCACAGGCTTCACTATGATGAGACATGCACAGACATCTTGATAGAAGCAGAAGTCAAGGAAGGTGCCTTCTGCTATGGAGGTTTATTTATTCACTGCAGTGTTGGGGGTTGAGCTGAGAGTCTCATGCATGCCAGGCGAAGGCTCTACCACCAAGTGATACTCCAGTTGAACTAACACCCAGCCGTGCAGGGCCCTGGGATGATTGACTCAGGTGCCTTGACTTCCTACTCCTCCAGCTGCTGTATGATTTTTGCTTGTGTCCATTTTCCAGTCCCTCTAGACTTGCCCCTTGCCACTTCCTGCCCAGTCTGAATGCGAGGAGTCAATTTCCCTGACTGTAGCAAGTACCAATTTGTGGCAAAGTCAGTTTTGGTGGGAAGAATCCAGGAAGGCCTTGGCTTCTGCAACTTGTTGATCCTGAGGTTTTAATAAGCTATCTCAGCAAATGCAGTTGTGAAACGATATAAGATTTTTGTCCTGGTAATCTTGCTTTTGGCAATAGGAAGAACTGAGCTGCCTGCTGTTGACTCCCACTTCATCAAGTCAGCGGCAAAAGAGCAGTGGTTGTGTTGCCAGTTGTCTGATATTTCCTGGAAGTTATGATGGAATATCAATAAAGACTTAACTTAGGCCAGGCGTGGTGGCTCACACATCTAATCAAGGATTACCGGGAGTTTAAGGCTTAGTGTGGGCTACAGAGCGAGTCCCAGGTCAGTTTGAGCTACCTTGTGTCTACTTAATGACTTCTAGGCTAGGATGTCTGTACAGTGAGACCTGTTTCAAAAAATCCAAACCAAACCAAACCAAATCAACGACAGACTCAAAATGACTGTGGAATTTATATGGCCCTTGTTTTGGTGTGGAAGCCCTGATGTTGAATATGCATCTTTTTTTTTTTTTTTTTTTTTGGTCTTTTTGAGACAGGGTCTCCCTTTAGTCCCAGCTGCCCTGGAGCTCTCTATGTAGACCAGGCTAGCCTTGAACTCACAGAGATCTGCCTGCCTCTGCCTCTCAAGTGCTAGGATTAAAGGCATGAGCCACCACACTGGCACATCATTTTTTAAAGTTATCACTTTTATTAATGTGTATGTGTCTGCCATACGTATGGCCCTCGGAATCCAGAAGGAGGTATGGGGTTTGAGATGCCCCGGACCTGGAGTTACAGGTTATTGTGAGGCACCAGATGTAGGTATTGGGATCTGAACCCAGGTCCTCTGCAGTGTGGGAAGTGTTCTTAATTGCTGAACCATATCTCCAGCCTGAACACATACCTTCTTAATAAATTTAGCTAATTAACTTATTTTTCTGAGTCTGAGTTAATAAATTTAGCTAATTAACTTATTTTTCTGAGTCATGTATCTTTTTTATTTGTAAAATGGAATCATTTTAACAATGACTGCTAGGAACAGGATATCAAAGTTTCAATATGATAGTTTATAAGGGGCTGGAGAGATGGCTCAGTGGTTAAGGGCACTGGCTGCCTTTGCAGAGGACCTGGGTTCAATTTCCACCACCCAGATGGCAGCTAACAACCATCCATAACTCCAGTTCTAGGGGAATCTGACACCCTCTTCTGACTTTCTTGGGCACTGTATAACATAGGTATACTTACATACAGGCAGGCAATACACTCACGTACATAAAAAGTCAACATTTTTAAAAGATGTTTTATAAATTAAACTATGATGTTTACTGTTCTCTCTTATTTCCATCTTCTTCATAACCCAGTTCTCTGTGGTTTGGTCGATTCATAACATGATTTGGAAGATGCTATAACTTCCTCATTCCAACAAACAGCCTCCCAGTGCTCAGCAGGGAAAGATGTTGATCCCGAGCTTCCTCTGCAGGGCGTCTTTGACCTCCTTGTTGCGGAGGCTATAGATGAAGGGGTTGAGCATTGGAATTATTATGGTGTAGAACACCGACACTACTTGGCCATTTGTATCACCAATGGATCCATGGGGTTGGACATAGGTGAAAACCACTGTGCCGTAAAAAATGGCAATGGCCAGGAAGTGGGAAGCACATGTGGAGAGAGCCTTCTCCCGCCCAGCAGCCGTGCGAATCCTTCCAATGGCCATCAAGACCAAGCTGTAGGAGGTAAGAATGACTGTGGCAGGCAGAAGGGTAACCAGGCCAGAGAATATATAAAGAACCACTTCTGCGGTGGCAGTGCTGGCACAAGCCAGGCGGAGAAGGGGTGGGATGTCACAGAAATAGTGTGTTACCTGGTTGGGCCCACAGAAAGGTAGGGCGAAGACATTCCCTGTCTGAATAGCAGAGTTGACACCACCAAACACATAAGAAGCAGCCACCAGCTGGAGACAGGTCCCCTTGGTCATGAGAGAAGTGTAATGAAGGGGCTGGCAGATGGCCATGAAGCGGTCGTAGGCCATGGAGGCCAGCAGGAAGCTTTCAGCTGTCACATGTATCACAAAGAAGGTTAGCTGGACCACACAGCCTTCAAAAGAGATGGACTTGTCAGAGGCCAGAGAGTTTACCAGGAGCTTGGGTGTCACCACCGAAGAGTAACAAATATCAAGAAAAGAGAGGATGCTGAGGAAGAAGTACATGGGGCTGTGGAGTCGGGAGTCCGTGAGGATGAGTGCCATCATTCCCAGGTTGCCTACCACTGTCATGGTGTAAACGAGAAGGAAGGCCCCAAAGAGAAGTTCCTGGAGGTCTGGGTAATTGGAGAATCCCAGCAAGATGAACTTGGTGACTGGGGTGTGGTTGCCACTGATGAGGGCTAATTCTCCAGGTGTCATCTGCAGAAGTGACAGTGGACAATCATTCAGATAGTATTTAAAAAAATGATTTATTTTAAAATTTATCGTTATGTGTTTCTGTCTGCTTGTCTGTATGTCCTCTTTGTGATTGAAGTATCTGTGGAAGCCAGAAGGGGGTGTAGGATCCCCTGGAATTGCGTTTGTGGATGGCTGTCAGCTGCTGTGTGGATGAGGGGAACTGAAGCCAAGTGCTCCACATGAACAGCCAGTCTTCTTAAGCCAGCACCCAGCCATCTCTCCAGCCCTGCCAAGTCTTAGTCATTGAGCCATCAGATATGTTCACTGCTTTGCCAGCACAGTGGGAAGAACACCCAGGAAGTACTGGAGTTCTTTTATAAGAAGCTAGTGGAAAAATACAAGGCCTATGAAGAGAAATAGACCTGAGGTGGTTTGATTTTTTTTCAGGATTTTTAAAATTTTTATTTTTTAAATTTTATTTATTTATTTTTATTTTATTTTTTAAAAATTATTTTTGTATGTGTATGAATGTACTGTCTGCATGTAGGTTTGTGCACCCATGTTGTGCAATGCCTCGGAGGTCAGAAGAGGGCGTTAAATTCCCCTGGAACTGGAGTTAAAGACGGTTCTCAGTCACCATGTGGGTGCTGGGGATCGAACCTGGGTCCTCTGCAAGAGCAGTCGGCGCTCTTAACCTCTAGGCCATCTCTCCAGCCCAAAATTTTTATTTTTTAAAGTCACAGTCTCAGGGCTTGGTACAGTGCTGGACCAACATGCACAAAGGCCTGGGGTTTGATCTCCAGTACATTAACCTTATGTGGTAGCATATGTCTACCATCCTAATATTAGGGAGGTTGAGACATAAAGATGAGTTGTTCAAGGTCTTCCTCAGCTCCTTAGTGAGTTCAAGGCCAACTTGGACTACATGAGACTCTGTCTCCAAAATACAAAGCCAAACCACGAACAAAGAGACATGGATGGTCTCACTATGTATCTATCTCAGGCTGGTCTGGAACTCACTATGTTGCTCAGGTTGACCCCCAACTTGTGATCCTCTTACCTTAGCCCCCTGCTTGCTTGGATTACACACGTGCGCTGAGAGGATGAATGTAAAAGAATTGATCAATATATATGAGACATCTTCCCCAGTTCCCTCTATCTTTATCTGTATAATATGTTCATAGATTGCTCACTCATTTCTTTTTCTTTTTTTTTTTTTTTTGGTTGCCATTTTGAAGCAGGTCTCTTCATGTCCACTTATCTCTCTGCCTCTGGGTGTTGGGAATAAAGGCATGCCCCACCACACAAGCTCATTGCTTTTTTTTTTTTTTTTTTTTTTTTTTTTTTGGTCTTTTTGAGACAGAGTCTCCTTATAACCCCAGCTGGCCTGGAACTCACTCTGTAGACCAGGTTGGCCTTGAACTCACAGAGATCTTCCTGCCTCTGCCTCCCCAGTGCTAGGATTAAAGATGTGCACATAATGCCCGGCTTAAAGACAGTTCTTAGCTGCCCTGTGGGTGCTGGGAATTGAACCAGGTCTTCTGCAAGAGCAGTCAGGGCTCTTAACCCCTGAGCCATCTCTCCAACCCAATTCATTGTTTTTAATGAGACATAATTCATATACTATGAAACTTCTGGTTTAAAAGTACACAGTTCCAGGTTTGTGAGTATATTCACAAGGTTGTGCAAACATCTCATTTCGTTCAAAGCAACTGCCTCGCCTAAAAAGGAAAAAACAAAACAAAACATCAACTTGCCCACTCGTCATCATTCCTTTTTTCCCTTCCTCCATTCCCTGGCAGCCGTTCATCTATTTTTGTCTTTATGGATTTGCCTATTCTAGAAATAATCAGATAAACAGACTCAGCCAGTGTGGGGCCTTTTTTGTGTCTGGCTTCTCATCTATGCTGTAGATTGTCAGAATGCACTGTCTTATATCCGAATATCCTGGAGAGCACCCCTCCTCTACACCATTAACAATCTTGTCCTTGGCAAATCTATTCATCACCCAAGAGGCCCTCAGCTTGAAATGGTGCTTCAGGGCTTGCTTGCTGTTCTTCCAGGATGCTAATTCCTGAAAGTCGGACTAGGAATATCCTGAGCTCTTCCCTTCCTGTCCGTGCCTTTGTCTCCTCTAAGGCTTTTTCTTACTTAGATGGTCTGGGCTATGTCCTAGGGTTTAGTCCTAGGAGAACCTCAACAACCTGATTCTCCATGTCAAACAATTTATGTTGAAGACAAGGGGAGAAGTGTAGTGTTACTGTGCAGAACATGGAAGAAAACCTTTCTTAATCTGTTGTAATAGGTATAGGATGGGGTAGAAAGGGCCCTGGGTTCACTGAACAGAGATGCTTTTCAGTTCTAGAACTACTTGTTCTGTTACCATGGGCAATTTACCTCTTTCTAGACTTCTGATTCTTCATTGGCCAAGTCAAGGTTTAGAATGAAGGATCTTTGAGGTCACATTTCTTGTCTGCTAGTGACTACTTGCTCTTTGAACTGCCTGCCCAAGTATGGATCTTTGTTCTAGTGTGCTACAGGGACAGAAAAAAGAAATTGTCAGAAAAAATAAAAAGATACTCTATACCTGATTCTAGTGGACAGTTTTAGGGCACTCTGTCTAGTATACTACAGACACTTGGTCACTTACAATGGTAATCTCTTGCAAATATTTTGTAAATGAAATAGAAAGTCTCTAACTGGGTATGATGGTACATGCTTATAATCCCAGCACTTGTGAGATAAGGGAGGAAGACTAGAAATTTAGGGTCTCTTCAGCTACTTAGTGAGTTTTTTTTTTTTTTTTTGATATTTTGAGACAGGTTCTCCCTTATTTTTAGTCCCAGCTGTCCCTGGAGCTCAGTCTGTAGACCAGGCTGGCCTTGAACTCACAGAGATCCACCTGCCTCTGCCTCTCAATGCTAGGATTAAAGGCGTGTGCCACCACGCCCAGTTTACTTAGTGAGTCTTAAGCCAGCAAAGAACAAACATATAGGAATAGTAAGTTCTGAGAAACCTTGTTAACAGAAAATAATAAATTAAGAGATTCTCTTGTGGCAATGACAAATTCATTGAACTCCTTAGATTATAATTTCTTATAGACTTATAAAATGATGTATTGTCAAAAATTCTTTTTAGGGGCTAGAGATATGGCTCAGTGGTTAAGAGTATTGTTTGCTCTTGCAAAGGACCTGAGTTCAGCTCTCAGCACATATATGGCAGCTAACAGCCTTCTGTGAGTCTAATTCCCGAGGATTTGACACCCTCTTCTGGCCTCTATGGACTTCATATACATGTGGTGTACTTAGATACATGCAGGCAAATATTAAAACATATAAAGATAAAAGTATTTTTAGAAAATATTTTGTTATTTTAATTTTATGTGTATGAGTATATTGCCTGCACATGTGTAAGTGCACTCATGTTGTGGACAGTTGTTAGCTGCCATGTGGGTGTTGGGAATTGAACTGGGTCCTCTGCTAGAGACCACTGAGCCATCTCTCCAGCCCCTTGTAAAAAGTATTTTTAATACTTTGTGATCTATGGATTTGGAAGGAGTCTCCCTCTGTTGAGAGAGTTCCACATGACTTCAGAGGATTTTATAGGCTCTGATTGGAGTCATTTACTTTTTTTTTTTTTTTTTTTTTTTTTTTTTTTTTGTCTTTTTGAGACAGGGTCTTCCTGTGGCCCAGCTGTCCTGGAACTCACTCTGTAGACCAGGCTGGCCTTGAACTCACAAAGATCCACCTGCCTCTGCCTCCCAAGTGCTAGGATAAAGGCATGCGCCACCACGCCCGGCTGGAGTCATTTACTTTTTAAATACTTCCATCTGGTATCCTGGAGGTTTGTATATGGTAGTGAAATGCCTTTGAGGAAGTCTCAGGGTGGGTGAGAAGCATGCATTTTTTTTTCCAAACATGGGAGAAAGGCAATTATGAAAAAAGAGTTCAGAGGCGGCTGTGGTGGTGCATACCTTTAATCCCAGGACTCGGGAGGAAGAGGCAGGTATCTCTGTGAGTTCAAGACCAGCCTGGTCTACATAGAGAGTTCCAGGACAGCTGGGGTTGCAGGGGACTCTGTCAAAAAGACCCAAACCAAACCAAAACAAAACAAGAAAACCAAAAAGCAAAACCGAAAAGAATATGCAACCCTGAAAGCAGGGTCCTGGCAGTGTGGCCGAATCCCATCTCTGGATTCCTGCCTCGTACTCTGGTTTCTTCACCCATAAATCCCACATATTGTCTTGGTTTGTTCTCCCTTTGATAACTTTCTTTGGGGTTTCATTCTGTCCAAATCCAATTGTCCATAAGTTTCTGATATACAGTGAATATCAGTACTTTAATTTTTCTCTGATAGGATAACAGCCCAATCTTTTTTAATTTTTTTAATTTCATTTTATTTATTTATGTGTATGAATGTACTGTTTGTGTGTAGGTCTGCGCACCCGTGACGTGCAAAGCCGCGGAGTCAGAAGAGGGTCTCGGATTCCCCTGGAAACTGGAGTTCTCCTGGAATTGGAGTTAAGACGGTTCTTAGCCGCCATGTGGGTGCTGGAGATCGAACCCGGGTCCTCTGCAAGAGCGGTAGGCGCTCTTAACCGCTAGGCCATCTCTCCAGCCCCAACAGCCCAATCTTGAATCGCACATATCAAAATAAACTTATATACATCACTGTTTTTAGGTTGGGTTCCTGGATCCTGCTGTCCAGAAAAATGAGTTGTTCTTGTTCTCGTTCCTCATCTCCTCTCTATCACTATCTTCTCGTGGTATAGGCTTGTGCCCCGACCCATTTCATTCTCTCTCGTCTGGACTCCCAGATGGCCATCTGATCCCCTCAGAGGCACGTCTATGAAGAATTCTGGTGCCCCTGGCCAACAGCCTTACAGGTGTACTTGGATGTTCATCCACAAAGCACTTCTAAGGTTCTATAAATCCTGCCAGCCATTCCTTTGCCCTTCTAGTCAGACTACTCTCAATCAAATGAATTCTTATTTCACGTGGTGCTATAGTCTGGCAGTTAATTTCTGTTCATTCGGATGTACTTAAGAATAGTTTAAGAGGGTTTTCAATGCTTCTAAGTCTTTCTTTCCACCCCATAAGGTTTTATTGCTTCTCTATCACAATATGAGTCTTGAAGGCAGAGCCTGTTTTAAGTTTTATATTAAGCACAGCAAGTAGTTGAACAACTACTATTATACAAAAGAATTTGAACAATTGCAGTTGTTCCAAAGTATTTAAAATATCACAATTGTTCAAAATATTAAATGAACTACTGTCCAAAATAAGCATAAGACGTGTCTGTAGGTACATGGCATCTTAAAAATTTTGTTGAGAGACAAACTTGTTCCCATAAATCAAAAGCAGAGAGAGGTGGTGTCCACTCTGCAGCGGGAACTCATGGATGGGGTGGTGGTGGGGTATCAAGACTTGGAGTGGTTTGGGAAGGCTCAGGGCAAGGAGGCATGGCACTAGAGCTTGAAGAATGAGGAGGGTCTGGGAGGGTGAAGTGGGAGTTAATCTCCTTACTAACCATCGCCAGGCAAAAGTTTGTTGGGGGCTGGAGTTATATAGCTCAATGTTTTGCTAGCATACTTGAGGCCCTAAGTCTGATCCCTGGCACCACCACATAAACGGGGTATGGTGGTACATGGTTGTAATCCCCCACACTAAGGAGGTTATGGCAGGAGGATCAGAAGTCAAGGTCATCCTTGGCTACTTAGTAGCTAGCTTGAGTTAGGTGAGGCCCTGCCTCAAAGCTAAACCAAGCCAAACCAAACTAAAACTAAACCAAATCACCAAGAAAAAGAAGATGCGTTGGAAAGAGTCAGGGATCTTTTACTCAACATCCCTCGAGCCTTATTGTTCTCAACTTATGAGAAAACTGACAGAGAACGTGTGTCATTGTGTTAACCCACTCTGGAAACAGGAAAGCACTTGATATACATGAACTTCCATCCCACTGCGAGTTAGACCTCCAAGACACAGTGAATCATGAGCTGGAAGAGACTGTTCAGTCTCTGAACGCCACAAGAACCAGGAAATGCTTAAAGGGTGACAAGAATGGGGTGGGGTGGGTGTGGATTTCAGGGGAGGGAAGAGAAAGAGAAGAGGCTGCCTGGGTTTTCTGAGGCAGCTTTGGTGGAACTCAACATTTGGTGGACAAATACCTTGGCAGGTGTTCCTCAGCCTCACAGACCTTTACAGAGACTCAGGATCCTCTTAGCAGTATGGCGTGATTCTGAGACTCCCTGTCACTGTAGCTTGTGCATTTTAGGTTCTCTACCCTAGACCTGTTTCTGGGTTGGTCACACATCCATAGCTGATGACAGAACACATGGCTCAGGCCATCAGAGTGTGCACACAGGGCTGAAACTATGGCTACATTTCAGTCCTGCCCAGAGTTTATAATGCTGGCTCTACTCACTCTTGACCCCTGACAGCTTCAGAGGCTTGAAGTTCTGCGGAAGGCCAAGAAACACACCAACCCAAATCTTGTCCTGGGTGCTGGAAGAGTCAGGCCTTGGGGAAGAAGAGGTCCTTGTTTTGGTCTCGAGGCAGAGGCAGGTTAGGATCCCCTTGGTCTGGAGCTGAGTATCCCATCTCACAGGTCAAAAAGCTCAGCTGGAATGATTTCCTCCTCCTCCCTGGATAATGCAGTCTGGATGAAGAGGAGTCCTCCTAACCTTTGGGGGCTTGAAAGAGCCTGGGGGGGGGAGGACGTAGTGTGTCCAGTTTTTCAACTAAATAAAGTAAGAAGCCTTTTCTGCTGGACATTGAGGACCAGCTATGGGTTCCAATATGATCAAGCAGATTGGGGGCACTGGGTAGAGGAACAAACGTGGTCAGTGTGGACTAGCGTGAGGGCTAGGGGAAGCTTCTGTGTCCTGATCCTTTATCACTGTTGTCAGGGGTTGTGTCCCAGCCCTAGCAGAGCACTGAGAGGAAGCTAGGGACATATGAGGTTAGGGATTCTGGGACCTGACCCTCCCAGGAAGCTTTCTTGGCTCTGGCCGCCAGGGAATTATCTGAAGAGGCACTGAGGGCCTTGTTAATGGAATGAGTAGTTTACTTATATTAGCAATTTAAAAAAAATGTATTTTTCAGAAATGAAACTAATGTCTAAGCACAGGAAACGCTAGTGGGCATAAACAGGTTTCAAGAGATTTGTTATCTGACGTAAAGAGACACACTGAGAATGTCCCAGCTGTTCTACCCTCCTTTCCTTCCTCTGGGCTTTGTGTGTGTTGGGGAAGCAGGTGAACAACACTGGTACCCCTCCATTTGTCAGCCATTCGGCCCTTGACCCTGTCCTGTTGGGTTCAGCTGGCTGAGCACTCTGCTGGGGCAAGAGTGGCTATGGTTCCATGAGTGGAGGGCTTGTCCGATCTCAAGAGACTTGGAAAATGGTTGGCTCTCAACTGGGGCAACAGTACAGCATGCATCCCAATCCTCCTTCCTGAGCCTTTAATGCTGGGATTACAGATCTGCACCACTATACCTAGCTTAAATTGATAATTTTTGAGGCTAGGTGACATGTAAGTAAGAGTTAATCTACCATGCTGTTGCTGCCCAAGCTTCATGACCTGAGTTACAACCCTATCCCACAGCGGAAGAAGAGAGCTGGTTCACGAAAGGTTGTTCTCTGACCTCCACATGTGCTGTGGTACATGCACACCTCCACTCACACACAGACATCATATGCACATGTGCACACACACATTAATAATAATAGTAATCTAAAAAATTAAGAAAAGTACTGAAAAGCTGTCAAACACAGAGGATGGAGGAAGGACTGATTGACTGGTATAATTATATAATCAGGGAAGTTTTGATCTTGGGATGGGGTAGGCAGTGGTGGTAGGCAGGTTAAAGAGTGGTAGATAACACAGGTAGTCGCTGCTAGATGAAGAATAAGCAGACTAGAGACACTGGGCCTTGGGAAGTAATTCTGACCAGTTAGTTCACTTGGTGATCTCCCGTTGGAGCTTTTGTTAGGGGGTCCATATGTGTCAATAATCATACACTTTTTATTTGCATGCATCTTTTTCTCCCCTAATTAGACCTACAGAACTCATTACAAGATCTCAAAAGGTACTTGCCATGCTTGACTGTGTCCTTTAAAAGCTTTCGTGTTGTAAATCAAACTCATGCGCTGATGACATTTGAAGATGAGGCGGGTGGGAGTTAATTAGGATTAGATGAAGTCCTGAGGATGGGCCCCCAGGCCCCCACGAGGAGATTAATGATATTATAGACAGAGGAGGCGAGAACTCAGCTAACCTCCTCCCTCTCTTCCCACTCCATGCTTCCTGCTGTGCTGTGAGGTAGAAAGAAGGCCTTCGCTAGAAGCAAATATGTGGGGCTGCTGACCCTGCAGTTGGAAGAGGGCACAAAGGGCTGATTGCCCTGCAACCGAACACGCAGCTGCGGGACTGATGGTCCCACCTGGCCAAACATGCAGTTGCGGAAGCTGCTGGCTCCCACAACCAAAGAGCTGAAGAGCCAGCTGTGGGTTGATAGCCCCACAACCAAGCCCACGCAGCAGTAACAACCCGGGGACCACGGCAGGTGGTGCATTTCTTCTACGCAACAGGGCAAGTGCTCCACTGCATGACATCACCTCCAGTGGCCACCTTAGACCTCACACCATCACGTTCATTCCAACTCCTGGGCATATTCCAGAAGGGCGTGCTGACAAGCAAGCAGACTGGTGACTTACTGAGTACTGCTAGCTGTGACAAAGTGTGCCCGCTCCTTGCTCTGCCAGGTGCGCTAAGCAGATTGGTAGCCTGCACATGGTCAAGATACATCTGAGTCCAGCAATCGCTGTCCCACACAACATCTTGGACATTTGTGATGGTTGGTGTCAACTTTCCAACTCAACGGGACAGGGGGGAAGTGAGGTCACCTGGGAGATGAGCTTCTGGCAAGTCTGGGGGATTTCTTGGTTTCCTTACATAGGGTGTGGACGACCATCCAGTGTGGGTAGCGTACCGTTTCCTGGGCAGGGGCCCTGGACTGTATAAAACCAAGGAGTGTTGTTTTAACACTAGCACTATTTACTCATCTCTCTCCCCAACTGTGGCTGTGATGCGACTAGCTGCTCAAGTTTCCCTATGGCCTTGATTTCCCAACCAGATGGACTGTAGCTCAGTGTGTAAGCCAGATGCAACACTTCCTCTGTTAAGTAGCCTTTGGCAGGGTATTTTTATCACAGGCAAATAGAAAAAACCAAGGACAATATTGGACTCCCAGCCTAAAGGCAATAAAACATAATTTTTCTTCGTTATAAGTGATTAGTTAAGTTAATATGAGGTGAAACTTTGTAATTCTAGTTATTATTAAAATATATTTATTTATTTATTTTTATTTTATATGTATGAGATGGATTGCCGGAATTGTGTGTAAGTGCGCTTGTGTCATGCAATTCTGAGTGAGGTCAGAAGAGGCATTAGATCCCTGGCAACTGGNCCAGTTGCCAGGGATCTAATGCCTCTCCTGACCTCCTCATGAATTGCATGACACAAGCGCACTTACACACAATTCAGGCAATCATCTCATACATATAAAATAAAATAAATAAATAAATTATTTTATTTTTAAAAGTGTTCAGCATCATTATTAATTAACAAAATGCAACTTAAAGAAGAAAAAATTATGTTTTATTGCCTTTAGGCGGGAGTCCAATATTGTCCTTGGTTTTTTCTATTTCTGTGATAAAAATACCCTGACAAAGGCCTACTTAACAGAGGAAGTGTTGATCTGGCTTACAACTTGAGCTACAGTCCATCGTGGTGGGAAATCAAGGCATAGGGAACTTGAGCAGCTAGTCGCATCAAAGCCACAGTTGGGGAGAAGAGAGTAAATAGTGCTAGTGTTAAAACAACCACTCCTTGGTTCTTATATATCCCAGGAGCCCCTGCCCAGGGAACGGTGCTACCCACACTTGATGGGTCGTCCACACCCTAGTAAGGAAACCAAGAATACCCCCATGACTTGCCAGAAGGCATCTCCAGGTGACCTCACTTCCCCCCCCACCTGTCCCGTTGAGTGGAAGTTGACACCAAACCATCACAAATGTCCCAAGATGTTGTGTGGGACAGCGATTGCGGGACTCAGATTATCTTGACAGGTGGCAGGCTACCAATCTGCTTAGCGCACCTGGCAGAGCAAAGGAGGCAGGGCACACTTTGTTCACAGCTAGCACGTACTCAGAAGTCACCAGTCTGCTTGCTTGTCAGCACGCCCTTCTGAATATGCCTCAGGAGTTGGAATGACACGTGATGGTGTGAAGGTCTAGGATAGGCCACTAGGAGGTGAAGTGTCATGCAGTGGAGCACTTGCCCTGTTGCGTAGAAGAAATGCACCACCTGCCGTGGTCCCCGGGTTGTTACTGCTGCGTGGGCTTGGTTGTGGGCTATCAACCCCACAGCTGGCTCTTCAGCTCGTTTGGTTGTGGGAGCCAGCAGTTCTGCAACTGCGTGTTTGGCGGTGGGACTATCAGTCCCGCAGCTGCGTGTTCGGTTGCAGGGCAATCAGCCCTTTGTGCCCTCTTCCAACTGCAGGGTCAGCAGCCCCACATATTTGCTTCTAGCGAAGGCCTTCTTTCTACCTCACAGCACAGCAGGAAGCATGGAGTGGGAAGAGAGGGAGGAGGTTAGCTGAGTTCTCGCCTCCTCTGTCTATAATATCATTAATCTCCTCGTGGGGGCCTGGGGGCCCATCCTCAGGACTTCATCTAATCCTAATTAACTCCCACCCGCCTCATCTTCAAATGTCATCAGCGCATGAGTTTGATTTACAACACGAAAGCTTTTAAAGGACACAGTCAAGCATGGCAAGTACCTTTTGAGATCTTGTAATGAGTTCTGTAGGTCTAATTAGGGGAGAAAAAGATGCATGCAAATAAAAAGTGTATGATTATTGACACATATGGACCCCCTAACAAAAGCTCCAACGGGAGATCACCAAGTGAACTAACTGGTCAGAATTACTTCCCAAGGCCCAGTGTCTCTAGTCTGCTTATTCTTCATCTAGCAGCGACTACCTGTGTTATCTACCACTCTTTAACCTGCCTACCACCACTGCCTACCCCATCCCAAGATCAAAACTTCCCTGATTATATAATTATACAATTCAATCATCCTTGCCTCCATCCTGCTGTTTTTGCAGCTTTTTCTAGTACTTTTCTTAATTTTTTAGATTACTATTATTATTATGTGTGTGTGCACATGTGCATATGATGTCTGTGTGTGAGTGGAGGTGTGCATGTACCACAGCACATGTGGAGGTCAGAGAACAACCATTTCGTGAACCAGCTCTCTTCTTCCGCTGTGGGATAGGGTTGTAACTCAGGTCATGAAGCTTGGGCAGCAACAGCATGGTAGATTAACTCTTACTTACATGTCACCTAGCCTCAAAAATTATCAATTTAAGCTAGGTATAGTGGTGCAGATCTGTAATCCAAGCAGTTAAAGGCTCAGGAAGGAGGATTGGGATGCATGCTGTACTGTTGCCCCAGTTGAGAGCCAACCATTTTCCAAGTCTCTTGAGATCGGACAAGCCCTCCACTCATGGAACCATAGCCACTCTTGCCCCAGCAGAGTGCTCAGCCAGCTGAACCCAACAGGACAGGGTCAAGGGCCGAATGGCTGACAAATGGAGGGGTACCAGTGTTGTTCACCTGCTTCCCCAACACACACAAAGCCCATAGGAAGGAAAGGAGGGTAGAACAGCTGGGACATTCTCAGTGTGTCTCTTTACGTCAGATAACAAATCTCTTGAAACCTGTTTATGCCCACTAGCGTTTGCCCTGTGCTTTAGACATTTAGTTTTCATTTCTGAAAATACAGTTTTTTAAATTGCTAATATAAGTAAACTACTCATTCCATTAACAAGGCCCTCAGTGCCTCTTCAGATAATTCCCTGGCGGCCAGAGCCAAGAAAGCTTCCTGGGAGGGTCAGGTCCCAGAATCCCTAACCTCATATGTCCCTAGCTTCCTCTCAGTGCTCTGCTAGGGCTGGGACACAACCCCTGACAACAGTGATAAAGGATCAGGACACAGAAGCTTCCCCTAGCCCTCACGCTAGTCCACACTGACCACGTTTGTTCCTCTACCCAGTGCCCCCAATCTGCTTGATCATATTGGAACCCATAGCTGGTCCTCAATGTCCAGCAGAAAAGGCTTCTTACTTTATTTAGTTGAAAAACTGGACACACTACGTCCTCCCCCCCCCAGGCTCTTTCAAGCCCCCAAAGGTTAGGAGGACTCCTCTTCATCCAGACTGCATTATCCAGGGAGGAGGAGGAAATCATTCCAGCTGAGCTTTTTGACCTGTGAGATGGGATACTCAGCTCCAGACCAAGGGGATCCTAACCTGCCTCTGCCTCGAGACCAAAACAAGGACCTCTTCTTCCCCAAGGCCTGACTCTTCCAGCACCCAGGACAAGATTTGGGTTGGTGTGTTTCTTGGCCTTCCGCAGAACTTCAAGCCTCTGAAGCTGTCAGGGGTCAAGAGTGAGTAGAGCCAGCATTATAAACTCTGGGCAGGACTGAAATGTAGCCATAGTTTCAGCCCTGTGTGCACACTCTGATGGCCTGAGCCATGTGTTCTGTCATCAGCTATGGATGTGTGACCAACCCAGAAACAGGTCTAGGGTAGAGAACCTAAAATGCACAAGCTACAGTGACAGGGAGTCTCAGAATCACGCCATACTGCTAAGAGGATCCTGAGTCTCTGTAAAGGTCTGTGAGGCTGAGGAACACCTGCCAAGGTATTTGTCCACCAAATGTTGAGTTCCACCAAAGCTGCCTCAGAAAACCCAGGCAGCCTCTTCTCTTTCTCTTCCCCTCCCCTGAAATCCACACCCACCCCACCCCATTCTGTCACCCTTTAAGCATTTCCTGGTTCTTGTGGCGTTCAGAGACTGAACAGTCTCTTCCAGCTCATGATTCACTGTGTCTTGGAGGTCTAACTCGCAGTGGGATGGAAGTTCATGTATATCAAGTGCTTTCCTGTTTCCAGAGTGGGTTAACACAATGACACACGTTCTCTGTCAGTTTTCTCATAAGTTGAGAACAATAAGGCTCGAGGGATGTTGAGTAAAAGATCCCTGACTCTTTCCAACGCATCTTCTTTTTCTTGGTGATTTGGTTTAGTTTAGTTGGGGTTTGGCTTGGTTTAGCTTTGAGGCAGGGCCTCACCTAACTCAAGCTAGCTACTAAGTAGCCAAGGATGACCGTTGAACTCTGATCCTCCTGCCATAACCTCCTTAGTGTGGGGATTACAACATGTACCACCATACCCCGTTTATGTGGTGGTGCCAGGGATCAGACTTAGGGCCTCAAGTATGCTAGCAAAACATTGAGCTATATAACTCCAGCCCCAACAAACCTTTTGCCTGGCGATGGTTAGTAAGGAGATTAACTCCCACTTCACCCTCCCAGACCCTCCTCATTCTTCAAGCTCTAGTGCCATGCCTCCTTGCCCTGAGCCTTCCCAAACCACTCCAAGTCTTGATACCCCACCACCACCCCATCCATGAGTTCCCGCTGCAGAGTGGACACCACCTCTCTCTGCTTTTGATTTATGGGAACAAGTTTGTCTCTCAACAAAATTTTTAAGATGCCATGTACCTACAGACACGTCTTATGCTATTTTGGGACAGTAGTTTTTAATATTTTGAACATTGTGATATTTTAAATACTTTGGAACAACTGCAATTGTTCAAATTCTTTTGTATAATAGTAGTTGTTCAACTACTTGCTGTGCTTAATATAAAACTTAAAACAGGCTCTGCCTTCAAGACTCATATTGTGATAGAGAAGCAATAAAACCTTATGGGGTGGAAAGAAAGACTTAGAAGCATTGAAAACCCTCTTAAACTATTCTTAAGTACATCCGAATGAACAGAAATTAACTGCCAGACTATAGCACCACGTGAAATAAGAATTCATTTGATTGAGAGTAGTCTGACTAGAAGGGCAAAGGAATGGCTGGCAGGATTTATAGAACCTTAGAAGTGCTTTGTGGATGAACATCCAAGTACACCTGTAAGGCTGTTGGCCAGGGGCACCAGAATTCTTCATAGACGTGCCTCTGAGGGGATCAGATGGCCATCTGGGAGTCCAGACGAGAGAGAATGAAATGGGTCGGGGCACAAGCCTATACCACGAGAAGATAGTGATAGAGAGGAGATGAGGAACGAGAACAAGAACAACTCATTTTTCTGGACAGCAGGATCCAGGAACCCAACCTAAAAACAGTGATGTATATAAGTTTATTTGTGATATGTCGATTCAAGATTGGGCTGTTTGGGGCTGGAGAGATGGCCTAGCGGTTAAGAGCGCCTACCGCTCTTGCAGAGGACCCGGGTTCGATCTCCAGCACCCACATGGCGGCTAAGAACCGTCTTTAACCCAATTCCAGGAGAACTCCAGTTCCAGGGGAATCCGAGACCCTCTTCTGAACTCCGCGGCTTTGCACGTCACGGGTGCGAGACCTACACACAACAGTAAATTCTACACATAAATAAATAAATGAAATTAAAAAAATTAAAAAAGATGGGCTGTTATCCTATCAGAGAAAAATTAAAGTACTGATATTCACTGTATATCAGAAACTTATGGACAATTGGATTTGGACAGAATGAAACCCCAAAGAAAGTTATCAAAGGGAGAACAAACCAAGACAATATGTGGGATTTATGGGTGAAGAAACCAGAGTACGAGGCAGGAATCCAGAGATGGGATTCGGCCACACTGCCAGGACCCTGCTTTCAGGGTTGCATATTCTTTTCGGTTTTGCTTTTTGGTTTTCTTGTTTTGTTTTGGTTTGGTTTGGGGGTCTTTTTGACAGAGTACGCCCTGCAACCCCAGCTGTCCTGGAACTTCTCTATGAGACCAGGCTGGTCTCGAACTCACAGAGATACCCTGCCTCTCCTCCCGAGTCCTGGGATTAAAGGTATGCACCACCACAGCCGCCTCTGAACTCTTTTTTCATATGGCCTTTTCCCATGTTTGGAAAAAAAATGCATGCTTTCACCCACCCTGAGACTTCCTCAAAGGCATTTCACTACCATATACAAACCTCCAGGATACCAGATGGAAGTATTTAAAAAGTAAATGACTCAAGCCGGGCGTGGTGGCGCATGCCTTAATAATCCTAGCACTTGGGAGGCAGAGGCAGGTGGATCTTTGGTGAGTTCAAGGCCCACTGGTCTACAGAGTGAGTTCCAGCGCTGGGCCACAGGAAGACCCTGTCCAAAAGACAAAAAAAAAAAAAAAAAAAAAAAAAAAAAAGTAATGACTCCAATCGAAAGCCTATAAAATCCTCTGAAGTCATGTGGAACTCTCTCAACAGAGGGAGACTCCTTCCAAATCCATAGATCACAAAGTATTAAAAATACTTTTTAAAGGGGCTGGAGAGAGGGCTCAGTGGTCTCTAGCAGAGGACCCAGTTCAATTCCCAACACCCACATGGCAGCTAACAACTGTCCACACATGAGTGCACTTACACATGTGCAGGCAATAAATCAACAATAAAATTAAAAATAACAAAATATTTCTAAAAATACTTTTATCTTATATGTTTTAATATTTGCCGGCATGTATCTAAGTAACACCACATGTATATGGAAGTCCATAGAGGCCAGAAGAGGTGTCAAATCCTCGGGAATTAGACCACAGAAGGGGTTAGCTGCCATGTATGTGCTGAGAGCTGAACTCAGTCCTTGCAAGAGCAAACAATACTCTTAACCACTGAGCCCATATTCTCGACCCCTAAAAAGAATTTTTGACAATACATCATTTAATAAGTCATAAGAAATTATATCTAAGGAGTTCAATGAATTTGTCATTGCCACAAGAGAATCTCTTAATTTATTATTTTCTGTTAACAAGGTTTCTCAGAACTTACTATTCCTATATGTTTGTTCTTTGCTGGCTTAAGACTCACTAAGTAAACTGGGCGTGGTGGCACACGCCTTTAATCCTAGCATTGAGGCAGAGGCAGGCAGATCTTGTGATTCAAGGCCAGGCCATGGTTTATAAGAGTCTGAGCTCCAGGACAGCTGGGACTAAAAATAAGGAGAACCGTCTCAAAATATCAAAAAAAAAAAAAAAAAACCTCACTAAGTAGCTGGAAGAGACCCGAAATTTCTAGTCTTCCTCCTTATCTCACAAGTGCTGGGATTAAACCATGTACCATCAACCCAGTTAGAACTTTCTATTTCATTTACAAAATATTTGCAAGAGATTACCATTGTAAGTGACCAAGTGTCTGTAGTATACTAGACAGAGTGCCCTAAAACTGTCCACTAGAATCAGGTATAGAGTATCTTTTTATTTTTTCTGACAGTTTTTTTTCTTGTCCCTGTAGCACACTAGAACAAAGATCCATACTTGGGCAGGCAGTTCAAAGAGCAAGTAGTCACTAGCAGACAAGAAATGTGACCTCAAAGATCCTTCATTCTAAACCTTGACTTGGCCAATGAAGAATCAGAAGTCTAGAAAGAGGTAAATTGCCCATGGTAACAGAACAAGTAGTTCTAGAACTGAAAAGCATCTCTGTTCAGTGAACCCAGGGCCCTTTCTACCCCATCCTATACCTATTACAACAGATTAAGAAAGGTTTTCTTCCATGTTCTGCACAGTAACACTACACTTCTCCCCTTGTCTTCAACATAAATTGTTTGACATGGAGAATCAGGTTGTTGAGGTTCTCCTAGGACTAAACCCTAGGACATAGCCCAGACCATCTAAGTAAGAAAAAGCCTTAGAGGAGACAAAGGCACGGACAGGAAGGGAAGAGCTCAGGATATTCCTAGTCCGACTTTCAGGAATTAGCATCCTGGAAGAACAGCAAGCAAGCCCTGAAGCACCATTTCAAGCTGAGGGCCTCTTGGGTGATGAATAGATTTGCCAAGGACAAGATTGTTAATGGTGTAGAGGAGGGGTGCTCTCCAGGATATTCGGATATAAGACAGTGCATTCTGACAATCTACAGCATAGATGAGAAGCCAGACACAAAAAAGGCCCCACACTGGCTGAGTCTGTTTATCTGATTATTTCTAGAATAGGCAAATCCATAAAGACAAAAATAGATGAACGGCTGCCAGGGAATGGAGGAAGGGAAAAAAGGAAGATGACGAGTGGGCATAGTTGATGTTTTGTTTTGTTTTTTTCCTTTTTAGGCGAGGCAGTTGCTTTGAACGAAATGAGATTTTTGCACAACCTTGTGAAAATACTCACAAACCTGGAACTGTGTACTTTTAAACCAGAAGTTTCATAGTATATGAATATGTCTGCATTAAAAACAATGAATTGGGTTGGAAAGATGGCTCAGGGGTTAAGAGCCTGACTGCGCTTGCAGAAGACCTGGGTTCAATTCCCAGCACCCACAGGGCAGCTAAGAAACTGTCTTTAAGCCGGGCATATGTGCACATCTTTACATCCTAGCACTGGGAGGCAGAGGCAGGAAGATCTCTGTGAGTTCAAGGCCAACCTGGTCTACAGAGTGAGTTCCAGCCAGCTGGGTTATAAGGAGACTCTGTCTCAAAAAGACCAAAAAAAAAAAAAAAAAAAAAAAAAAAAGCAATGAGCTTGTGTGGTGGGGCATGCCTTTATTCCCAACACCAGAGGCAGAGAGATAAGTGGACATGAAGAGACCTGCTTCAAAATGGCAAGCTCTCCCATCACAGACATCAAAGACTTGGGGCTAAATAACCGTAGACTGGAACGTGTTTTCTCCTTTTAAAGTTGACTGTCCCAGGTAGTTTCCTACAGTAACACAAAGCTGATTAATGGAGAACTTACATCATATTTTTTTCAGATAAATTTCATTAGTGCTTTTTTCCTGTTCTTTTTGAGACAGAGTCTCCTTATAACCCCAGCTGGCCTGGAACTCACTCTGTAGACCAGGTTGGCCTTGAACTCACAGAGATCTTCCTGCCTCTGCCTCCCCAGTGCTAGGATTAAAGATGTGCAACATCATGCCCGGCTTAAAGACAGTTCTTAGCTGCCCTGTGGGTGCTGGGAATTGAACCCAGGTCTTCTGCAAGAGCAGTCAGGGCTCTTAACCCCTGAGCCATCTCTCCAACCCAATTCATTGTTTTTTAATGCAGACATAATTCATATACTATGAAACTTCTGGTTTAAAAGTACACAGTTCCAGGTTTGTGAGTATATTCACAAGGTTGTGCAAACATCTCATTTCGTTCAAAGCAACTGCCTCGCCTAAAAAGGAAAAAACAAAACAAAACATCAACTATGCCCACTCGTCATCATTCCTTTTTTCCCTTCCTCCATTCCCTGGCAGCCGTTCATCTATTTTTGTCTTTATGGATTTGCCTATTCTAGAAATAATCAGATAAACAGACTCAGCCAGTGTGGGGCCTTTTTTGTGTCTGGCTTCTCATCTATGCTGTAGATTGTCAGAATGCACTGTCTTATATCCGAATATCCTGGAGAGCACCCCTCCTCTACACCATTAACAATCTTGTCCTTGGCAAATCTATTCATCACCCAAGAGGCCCTCAGCTTGAAATGGTGCTTCAGGGCTTGCTTGCTGTTCTTCCAGGATGCTAATTCCTGAAAGTCGGACTAGGAATATCCTGAGCTCTTCCCTTCCTGTCCGTGCCTTTGTCTCCTCTAAGGCTTTTTCTTACTTAGATGGTCTGGGCTATGTCCTAGGGTTTAGTCCTAGGAGAACCTCAACAACCTGATTCTCCATGTCAAACAATTTATGTTGAAGACAAGGGGAGAAGTGTAGTGTTACTGTGCAGAACATGGAAGAAAACCTTTCTTAATCTGTTGTAATAGGTATAGGATGGGGTAGAAAGGGCCCTGGGTTCACTGAACAGAGATGCTTTTCAGTTCTAGAACTACTTGTTCTGTTACCATGGGCAATTTACCTCTTTCTAGACTTCTGATTCTTCATTGGCCAAGTCAAGGTTTAGAATGAAGGATCTTTGAGGTCACATTTCTTGTCTGCTAGTGACTACTTGCTCTTTGAACTGCCTGCCCAAGTATGGATCTTTGTTCTAGTGTGCTACAGGGACAGAAAAAAGAAACTTGTCAGAAAAAATAAAAAGATACTCTATACCTGATTCTAGTGGACAGTTTTAGGGCACTCTGTCTAGTATACTACAGACACTTGGTCACTTACAATGGTAATCTCTTGCAAATATTTTGTAAATGAAATAGAAAGTTCTAACTGGGTATGATGGTACATGCTTATAATCCCAGCACTTGTGAGATAAAGGGAGGAAGACTAGAAATTTAGGGTCTCTTCAGCTACTTAGTGAGGTTTTTTTTTTTTTTTTTGATATTTTGAGACAGGTTCTCCCTTATTTTTAGTCCCAGCTGTCCTGGAGCTCAGACTCTTTAAACCATGGCCTGGCCTTGACTCACAAGATCTGCCTGCCTCTGCCTCAATGCTAGGATTAAAGCGTGTGCCACCACGCCCAGTTTACTTAGTGAGTCTTAAGCCAGCAAAGAACAAACATATAGGAATAGTAAGTTCTGAGAAACCTTGTTAACAGAAAATAATAAATTAAGAGATTCTCTTGTGGCAATGACAAAATTCATTGAACTCCTTAGATTATAATTTCTTATGACTTATAAATGATGTATTGTCAAAAATTCTTTTTAGGGGTACGAGAATATGGCTCAGTGGTAAGAGTATTGTTTGCCTCTTGCAAGGACTGAGTTCAGCTCTCAGCACATATATGGCAGCTAACCGCCTTCTGTGGTCTAATTCCCGAGGATTTGACACCTCTTCTGGCCTCTATGGACTTCCATATACATGTGGTGTTACTTAGATACATGCCGGCAAATATTAAAACATATAAGATAAAAGTATTTTTAGAAATATTTTGTTATTTTTAATTTTATTGTTGATGTTATTGCCTGCACATGTGTAAGTGCACTCATGTGTGGACAGTTGTTAGCTGCCATGTGGGTGTTGGGAATTGAACTGGGTCCTCTGCTAGAGACCACTGAGCCCTCTCTCCAGCCCCTTTAAAAAGTATTTTTAATACTTTGTGATCTATGGATTTGGAAGGAGTCTCCCTCTGTTGAGAGAGTTCCACATGACTTCAGAGGATTTTATAGGCTTTCGATTGGAGTCATTATCTTTGGTTTTTTTTTTTTTTTTTTTTTTTTTTTTTGTCTTTTTGAGACAGGGTCTTCCTGTGGCCCCAGCTGTCCTGGAACTCACTCTGTAGACCAGGCTGGCCTTGAACTCACAAAGATCCACCTGCCTCTGCCTCCCAAGTGCTAGGATTAAAGGCATGCGCCACCACGCCCGGCTGGAGTCATTTACTTTTTAAATACTTCCATCTGGTATCCTGGAGGTTTGTATATGGTAGTGAAATGCCTTTGAGGAAGTCTCAGGGTGGGTGAGAAGCATGCATTTTTTTTTCCAAACATGGGAGAAAGGCAATTATGAAAAAAGAGTTCAGAGGCGGCTGTGGTGGTGCATACCTTTAATCCCAGGACTCGGGAGGCAGAGGCAGGTGGATCTCTGTGAGTTCAAGACCAGCCTGGTCTACATAGAGAGTTCCAGGACAGCTGGGGTTGCAGGGAGACTCTGTCTCAAAAAGACCCAAACCAAACCAAAACAAAACAAGAAAACCAAAAAGCAAAACCGAAAAGAATATGCAACCCTGAAAGCAGGGTCCTGGCAGTGTGGCCGAATCCCATCTCTGGATTCCTGCCTCGTACTCTGGTTTCTTCACCCATAAATCCCACATATTGTCTTGGTTTGTTCTCCCTTTGATAACTTTCTTTGGGGTTTCATTCTGTCCAAATCCAATTGTCCATAAGTTTCTGATATACAGTGAATATCAGTACTTTAATTTTTCTCTGATAGGATAACAGCCCAATCTTTTTTAATTTTTTTAATTTCATTTTATTTATTTATGTGTATGAATGTACTGTTTGTGTGTAGGTCTGCGCACCCGTGACGTGCAAAGCCGCGGAGGTCAGAAGAGGGTCTCGGATTCCCCTGGAACTGGAGTTCTCCTGGAATTGGAGTTACAGACGGTTCTTAGCCGCCATGTGGGTGCTGGAGATCGAACCCGGGTCCTCTGCAAGAGCGGTAGGCGCTCTTAACCGCTAGGCCATCTCTCCAGCCCCAACAGCCCAATCTTGAATCGCACATATCACAAATAAACTTATATACATCACTGTTTTTAGGTTGGGTTCCTGGATCCTGCTGTCCAGAAAAATGAGTTGTTCTTGTTCTCGTTCCTCATCTCCTCTCTATCACTATCTTCTCGTGGTATAGGCTTGTGCCCCGACCCATTTCATTCTCTCTCGTCTGGACTCCCAGATGGCCATCTGATCCCCTCAGAGGCACGTCTATGAAGAATTCTGGTGCCCCTGGCCAACAGCCTTACAGGTGTACTTGGATGTTCATCCACAAAGCACTTCTAAGGTTCTATAAATCCTGCCAGCCATTCCTTTGCCCTTCTAGTCAGACTACTCTCAATCAAATGAATTCTTATTTCACGTGGTGCTATAGTCTGGCAGTTAATTTCTGTTCATTCGGATGTACTTAAGAATAGTTTAAGAGGGTTTTCAATGCTTCTAAGTCTTTCTTTCCACCCCATAAGGTTTTATTGCTTCTCTATCACAATATGAGTCTTGAAGGCAGAGCCTGTTTTAAGTTTTATATTAAGCACAGCAAGTAGTTGAACAACTACTATTATACAAAAGAATTTGAACAATTGCAGTTGTTCCAAAGTATTTAAAATATCACAATTGTTCAAAATATTTAAAGAACTACTGTCCAAAAATAGCATAAGACGTGTCTGTAGGTACATGGCATCTTAAAAATTTTGTTGAGAGACAAACTTGTTCCCATAAATCAAAAGCAGAGAGAGGTGGTGTCCACTCTGCAGCGGGAACTCATGGATGGGGTGGTGGTGGGGTATCAAGACTTGGAGTGGTTTGGGAAGGCTCAGGGCAAGGAGGCATGGCACTAGAGCTTGAAGAATGAGGAGGGTCTGGGAGGGTGAAGTGGGAGTTAATCTCCTTACTAACCATCGCCAGGCAAAAGGTTTGTTGGGGGCTGGAGTTATATAGCTCAATGTTTTGCTAGCATACTTGAGGCCCTAAGTCTGATCCCTGGCACCACCACATAAACGGGGTATGGTGGTACATGCTTGTAATCCCCACACTAAGGAGGTTATGGCAGGAGGATCAGAAGTACAAGGTCATCCTTGGCTACTTAGTAGCTAGCTTGAGTTAGGTGAGGCCCTGCCTCAAAGCTAAACCAAGCCAAACCAAACTAAACTAAACCAAATCACCAAGAAAAAGAAGATGCGTTGGAAAGAGTCAGGGATCTTTTACTCAACATCCCTCGAGCCTTATTGTTCTCAACTTATGAGAAAACTGACAGAGAACGTGTGTCATTGTGTTAACCCACTCTGGAAACAGGAAAGCACTTGATATACATGAACTTCCATCCCACTGCGAGTTAGACCTCCAAGACACAGTGAATCATGAGCTGGAAGAGACTGTTCAGTCTCTGAACGCCACAAGAACCAGGAAATGCTTAAAGGGTGACAGAGAATGGGGTGGGGTGGGTGTGGATTTCAGGGGAGGGGAAGAGAAAGAGAAGAGGCTGCCTGGGTTTTCTGAGGCAGCTTTGGTGGAACTCAACATTTGGTGGACAAATACCTTGGCAGGTGTTCCTCAGCCTCACAGACCTTTACAGAGACTCAGGATCCTCTTAGCAGTATGGCGTGATTCTGAGACTCCCTGTCACTGTAGCTTGTGCATTTTAGGTTCTCTACCCTAGACCTGTTTCTGGGTTGGTCACACATCCATAGCTGATGACAGAACACATGGCTCAGGCCATCAGAGTGTGCACACAGGGCTGAAACTATGGCTACATTTCAGTCCTGCCCAGAGTTTATAATGCTGGCTCTACTCACTCTTGACCCCTGACAGCTTCAGAGGCTTGAAGTTCTGCGGAAGGCCAAGAAACACACCAACCCAAATCTTGTCCTGGGTGCTGGAAGAGTCAGGCCTTGGGGAAGAAGAGGTCCTTGTTTTGGTCTCGAGGCAGAGGCAGGTTAGGATCCCCTTGGTCTGGAGCTGAGTATCCCATCTCACAGGTCAAAAAGCTCAGCTGGAATGATTTCCTCCTCCTCCCTGGATAATGCAGTCTGGATGAAGAGGAGTCCTCCTAACCTTTGGGGGCTTGAAAGAGCCTGGGGGGGGGAGGACGTAGTGTGTCCAGTTTTTCAACTAAATAAAGTAAGAAGCCTTTTCTGCTGGACATTGAGGACCAGCTATGGGTTCCAATATGATCAAGCAGATTGGGGGCACTGGGTAGAGGAACAAACGTGGTCAGTGTGGACTAGCGTGAGGGCTAGGGGAAGCTTCTGTGTCCTGATCCTTTATCACTGTTGTCAGGGGTTGTGTCCCAGCCCTAGCAGAGCACTGAGAGGAAGCTAGGGACATATGAGGTTAGGGATTCTGGGACCTGACCCTCCCAGGAAGCTTTCTTGGCTCTGGCCGCCAGGGAATTATCTGAAGAGGCACTGAGGGCCTTGTTAATGGAATGAGTAGTTTACTTATATTAGCAATTTAAAAAAAATGTATTTTCAGAAATGAAACTAATGTCTAAGCACAGGAAACGCTAGTGGGCATAAACAGGTTTCAAGAGATTTGTTATCTGACGTAAAGAGACACACTGAGAATGTCCCAGCTGTTCTACCCTCCTTTCCTTCCTCTCTGGGCTTTGTGTGTGTTGGGGAAGCAGGTGAACAACACTGGTACCCCTCCATTTGTCAGCCATTCGGCCCTTGACCCTGTCCTGTTGGGTTCAGCTGGCTGAGCACTCTGCTGGGGCAAGAGTGGCTATGGTTCCATGAGTGGAGGGCTTGTCCGATCTCAAGAGACTTGGAAAATGGTTGGCTCTCAACTGGGGCAACAGTACAGCATGCATCCCAATCCTCCTTCCTGAGCCTCTTAAATGCTGGGATTACAGATCTGCACCACTATACCTAGCTTAAATTGATAATTTTTGAGGCTAGGTGACATGTAAGTAAGAGTTAATCTACCATGCTGTTGCTGCCCAAGCTTCATGACCTGAGTTACAACCCTATCCCACAGCGGAAGAAGAGAGCTGGTTCACGAAAGGTTGTTCTCTGACCTCCACATGTGCTGTGGTACATGCACACCTCCACTCACACACAGACATCATATGCACATGTGCACACACACATTAATAATAATAGTAATCTAAAAAATTAAGAAAAGTACTTGAAAAGCTGTCAAACACAGAGGATGGAGGAAGGACTGATTGACTGGTATAATTATATAATCAGGGAAGTTTTGATCTTGGGATGGGGTAGGCAGTGGTGGTAGGCAGGTTAAAGAGTGGTAGATAACACAGGTAGTCGCTGCTAGATGAAGAATAAGCAGACTAGAGACACTGGGCCTTGGGAAGTAATTCTGACCAGTTAGTTCACTTGGTGATCTCCCGTTGGAGCTTTTGTTAGGGGGTCCATATGTGTCAATAATCATACACTTTTTATTTGCATGCATCTTTTTCTCCCCTAATTAGACCTACAGAACTCATTACAAGATCTCAAAAGGTACTTGCCATGCTTGACTGTGTCCTTTAAAAGCTTTCGTGTTGTAAATCAAACTCATGCGCTGATGACATTTGAAGATGAGGCGGGTGGGAGTTAATTAGGATTAGATGAAGTCCTGAGGATGGGCCCCCAGGCCCCCACGAGGAGATTAATGATATTATAGACAGAGGAGGCGAGAACTCAGCTAACCTCCTCCCTCTCTTCCCACTCCATGCTTCCTGCTGTGCTGTGAGGTAGAAAGAAGGCCTTCGCTAGAAGCAAATATGTGGGGCTGCTGACCCTGCAGTTGGAAGAGGGCACAAAGGGCTGATTGCCCTGCAACCGAACACGCAGCTGCGGGACTGATGGTCCCGTGGCCAAACATGGTTGCCGAGCTGCCGGCTCCCACCAGCAAATGAGCTGAAGAGCCAGCTGTGGGGTTGATAGCCCCACAACCAAGCCCACGCAGCAGTAACAACCCGGGGACCACGGCAGGTGGTGCATTTCTTCTACGCAACAGGGCAAGTGCTCCACTGCATGACATCACCTCCCAGTGGCCTATCCTAGACCTTCACACCATCACGTGTCATTCCAACTCCTGAGGCATATTCAGAAGGGCGTGCTGACAAGCAAGCAGACTGGTGACTTCTGAGTACGTGCTAGCTGTGAACAAAGTGTGCCCTGCATCCTTTGCTCTGCCAGGTGCGCTAAGCAGATTGGTAGCCTGCACATGGTCAAGATACATCTGAGTCCAGCATCGCTGTCCCACACAAACATCTTGACATTTGTGATGGTTGGTGTCAATTTCCAACTCAACGGGACAGAAGTGAGGTCACCTGGGAGATGAGCTTCTGGCAAGTCTGTGGGGGATTATCTTGGTTTCCTTAATAGAGGTGGGAAGACCCATCCAGTGTGGGTGGTACGGTTTCCTGGGCAGGGATCCTGGACTGTATAAAACCAAGAGAGTGGTTGAGCACTAGCACTATTTACTCTCTTCTCCCCAACTGTGGCTTTGATGCGACTAGCTGCTCAAGTTCCCTATGCCTTGATTTCCCACCACGATGGACTGTAGCTCAAGTTGTAAGCCAGATCAACACTTCCTCTGTTAAGTAGCCTTTGTCAGGGTATTTTATCACAGCAATAGGAAAAAAAACCAAGACAATATTGGACTCCCAGCCTAAAGAGCAATAAAACATAATTTTTTCTTCTTTATAAAAGATTAAGTTAATACTAGGTGAATTTGTTTTCTATGTTATTTATGTAAAAATATTTATTTATTTATTTTTATTTTTATATGTATGAGTGTATTGCCTGAATGTGTGTAAGTGCGCTTGTGTCATGCAATTCCTGAGGAGGTCAGAAGAGAGCATTAGATCCCCTGGAACTGGAGTTACCAGAGTTGTTAGCTGCCATGTGGGTGTTGGGAATCAAACTCAGGTCCTCTGGAAGAGAAGTCAGTGCTCTTAATCACTGAACCATCTCTCCAGCCTTTTCGGTGTTAATTATTATTTAAGAGTAATATGGTGGCCATTTCTAAGAAGACTTGATAGATTTTTGGAAATTTAAAGGTATGTGGTAGGGTGGGTATGGTGGCTTCTGCCTGTAATCTCAGGATTTGGAAGGCTGTGGAAAAAGGACAGAGAATATGAGATCAGTCTGAGCTACATAGCCAAACCTAATTTCAGTCAACCAACCAACCAACCAACCAACCATCCAACCAACATGCCAACCAACCAATCAACCAACTAAGCATGTAGTAGTTTGTTGAGTATCTGCCTATATGCAGCCCTTTTCCTGGGAACATTTCATTTCAGGGAATGGTTTAGTTTCTTTGTTTTTTTGTTCTTAAATCTCTAGGGTCTCCAACCTTCCTTGTTGGGAGACATTTATATAAATGTATCAGGAAAAGGTATCTGATGGAAGCTGATTACATAGGACTCTAGAAACTGACTGAATGAACACATGTAATTTCATTACCTTGAAGATTCATTAGAGATAAAATATGGGATTTTTCTGAGATATGAATTTGAACTCTCTGCACTACCCTCTTGGTGTTTGGAGTCACTTACCCAGTGGCTGGATTTAGCTGAGTCCCATCACTTGCATCACACCATGGCTTTGCTGACTATGCATTAGAGAAATTGTACTGTCAGTGACATTAACAAGGTTAGTTTGGATAAGTTCTCAGAAATATTGCTCAATAATGTACAAAATATAATCTAGTATTGTGCTTTGCATAGGCTGGTAGTGATTTTTTTTTCTCTATCTTTATACATTACATGGAATATTTACTTAGTAAAAAAGACTCACTTGGGCTTAATGGTTAAGAGTGCATACTGGAGCCGGGCATGGTGGCGCATGTCTTTAATCCCAGTAAGCGGGAAGCAGAGGTAGGCGGATCTCTTTGAATTCAAACCAGCCTGGTCTACATAGCTGGCTCCAGGCCAGCTGGAACTGAAAGGGAGAAAAAAAAGTGCATACTGCTCTTCTAGAGAATTTGAGTTCAATTCCCTGCACCCATGCTGCTCAAAACTGCCTGTAATTCCAGCTCCAGATAGTCCAGTGCCCTCCTCTGACCTCCATGGGCACCCCACACATGTAACATACAGACACAGACACAGATACACATACACATATAATGACATAAAAAATAAAAAATAAATCTACCCCTACATTAAGATACACTAACCAGGCTGGAGAGATGGCCCAGAGGTTAGGAGCACTGACTGCTCTTGCAGAAGACCTGAGTTTGATTCCCAGCACCCACATAGTGGCTAAGAACCGGCACACATCTTTAATCCTAGCATTTGGGAGGCAGAGGCAGGTGGATCTCTGTGAGTTCAAGGTCAGCCTGTTCTACAGAGTGAGTTTCAGGCCAGCTGGGGCTGTAGGGAGAGCCTGTCTCAAAAAAGACACCCCCCCCCCCAAAAATACACTAACCTGGCTGGGCACATGCCTTTAATCTCAGCATTTGAGAGACAGAGGCAGGTCCACCTCTGTTAGATTGAGGCCAGACCGATCTACATATTGAATTGTAGGCCAGCTGGGGCTACAGGGAGACCCTGTCTCAAAAATAAAACCAGGATCTGAGATCTCCCAAGACCAGCTGAGGCAAGCCCACAGAGACACCCCCCCAACACGCCAACTGGGTTTAGGAAGGCATCTGAAGGAGGCAAGCAAAGCAAGCCTTCAACACAGTGAAGAGGCATTTAGGATTCACATTGGAATACAGGCAAGGCGAAGCCCATATGCCAGGAACACAAAGAAGAGACAACATGGGAAAGGGGCAAGATAATCCCACACCAAGCTCTACCAACCCTATGGAAGATTCCTACAGTGGGATCCCCCTGGGGATGGCCCAGGACACAGATATCAGAAACACAATTGGGAACATATTTAAAGAACTACAAGATTATAAAGAGCAAACCAAAGAACTAAGAAAAGAGAATGAAGAACTCAAGAAGGACCTAGAGAGAGAAAATGACAAACTCTGGAAGGAACTGGAAACACTGAAAAGATCCCATGCTGAAAAAGATAAGGAAACCAACCAGCGAACAAAGAGCTACAGGAAGAGATTGAGAAGCTCCAAAAAGAAGTAGAAATACTAAAGAAATCAGAAAAGGAAATGAAAAAGGAAATCAAACACTCATCCAATCAAGAGGAAAGGAATGGAAAAAGTCTCAGGAGCAGAATGGAGGAGGCAGAACAAAGAATATCAGACCTGGAAGATAACACAGAACAACTAAAAACCTCAAGGAAAGATTATGAAAAATTTAAAAATACACAAAAGTGGAACTACCAGAGAACTGTGGGACACTAAAAAAGATCAAACCTCCACACCATAGGAGTAGAGGAAGGAGAAGAATCCCAAGAGAATGGCATTGATCAAATCTTCAACAGAATAATAGATGAAAACTTCCCCAAACTAAAAAAAGACAAACCAATACAAATACAAGAAGCACATAGAACTCCAAACAGACAAGATCAGAAAAGAAACTCTCCGCACCACATCATAGTTAAAATGCTAGACACCCAAAACAAAGACAAAATCCTTAAAGCCACAAGAGAAAAACAACAAGTGACTTATAAGGGGAAACCTATCAGAATTACAACTGACTTCTCAATGCAAACTATGAAAGCAAGAAGAACCTGGAACAAAGCATTCCCAGTGTTAAAGGCCAATAGATGCCAACCCAGGTTACTATACCCAGCAAAAATGTCGATTATAATTGAAGGAGAGAGAAAAACCTTCCATGACATAAACAAGTTGAAAGAATACATGTCTGGAAAACCAACCTTTCAGAGAATATTTGAAGCAATTCAAAGAACAGAAGAAAGAAGCAACCATCCTTAACAAGGCAAAAGGAAGCAACACAAACCTATCAGTCATAACCTTAAATATTAATGGACTAAATTCCCCAATCAAAAGACATAGACTGGGAGATTGGATTAGGAAACAGAATCCATCAATGCTCTGTCTACAAGAAACACATCTTACCTTCAAGGACAGGCACCACCTTAAAGTGAAAAGATGGAAAAAATTATTCTAAGCAAATGGTACCAAAAAGAAAGCAGGTGTTGCTATTTTAATATCAGACAAAATAGACTTTGAAGTAAAAGAAATCAGAAGAGACAAAGAAGGCCATTACATTTTTATCAAAGGAACAATTCACCAAGAAGATTTCACAATCATGAATATATATGCCCCAAACTCTGGTTCACCAAACTTCATAAAGACAGTTCTCCAGGACCACAAGTCACACACTAACTCCAGTACGCTCAGAGTAGGGGACTTCAATACCCCATTGAGTGCTTTGGATAGGTCAACAGGACAAAGAATAAACAGAGAGACATCTGAACTGAATGATATGATACACCAAATGGGCCTCATGGACCTCTACCGAATATTCCACCCTAATACCAGAGAATACACTTTCTACTCAGCACCCCATGGAACATTCTCCAAAATCGACCACATACTGGGACACAGAAGAAACCTCCACAAATACAAAAATATTGAAATAGTTTCATGCATTCTATCAGACCACGGTGCAATAAAGCTCAACATCAACACTAGGATAAGCCCTACTGCCTACAAGAACACATGGAGACTAAACAACAAACTCTTGAATAATGAATGGGTCAAGGAAGAGATAAAAGAAATAAAGGAACCAAGATTCCTGACTGAATGAAATGAAATACAACATGCAAACAAAAACTATGGATACCTTAAAAGCATGTCCTAAGAGGGAAGTTTATAGCCCTCATCAACATCACTAATCATTAAGGAAATGCAAATGAAAACCACTTTAAGATATCATCTTACTCCAATAAGACTGGCTAGGATCAAGAAAACAAATGATACCAAGTGCTGGAGAGGTTGTGGGGAAAGGGGAACACTCATCCACTGCTGGTGGGAATGTAAACTCGTACAGCCACTATGGAAAGCAGTGTGGAGAACCCTTGGAAGACTTGGAATGCACTTGCCACCCGACCCAGCCATACCACTCCTAGGCATGTACCCTCAAGACTCACCCCACTGCAGAGATACATGCACAGCCATATTTATTTCAGCTCTCTTCACAATAGCAAGGAGCTGGAACCAACCCAAATGCCCCTCAACTGATGAGAGGATAGAGAAAATGTGGTACATGTACACAATGGAGTTCTACGCAGCAGTAAAGAAAGATGACATCATGAGCTTTGCAGGAAAATGACTGGAGCTAGAAGACATCATGCTGAGTGAAGCAACACAGTCCCAAAAAAACAAACGAAGAATGGTATCCCTCATTTGTGGATGCTAGTGCCAATTACCTAGTTGTATTTCTTGTGCACGGCCCCTTGAGCTTTTGTCCAAAGCAGTTGGGAGTGATGCATATTGGAAACAACAACAACAACAACAACAGAAAGGACTGCATTGAAGAACTGACTGAAACAGTGAACTTCTGTTCAAAACAGTCAACTTCCTCATGGAAAATATTGAGAAAGACTAAGAGATGAAAAGCATGTTTGGCAGAATGCATGAGCTCTGGTAGGGTGGGGGAATGAGGGGGGGACATGGGTCTAGATTTGATAAAAAAAACAAATTAAAAAAAAACAAAACAAAAAAACAAAACCAGTCAACCAACCAACCAACCAACCAACCAAACAAACAAACAAACAAACAAACAAAAAGAAATACTAGCCTTGGGGCTGGAGAGATGGCTGGATGGTTAATAGCATGTACTGTTCTTTTAGCCGGGCGTGGTGGTGCACACCTTTAATCCTAGCACTCGGGAGGCAGAGACAGGCAGATCTTTGTGAGTTCAAGGCCAGCCTGGTCTACAAAGCAAGTTCCAGGACAGCTGGGGCTACATGGAGACCCTGTCTTGAAAAGACCAAAAAAAAAAAACATTTTTTAATTTATTTTTATTATATTATGTGTATGAATGTATTGCCTGCATGCATGTAAGTGCACCCATGTTGCATAATGCCCTCAGAGGTCAGAAGAGAGTATTGGATCCCCTGGATCTGAAATTACAGATGGTTCTTAGCCACTATATGGGTGCTGAGAATTGAACCTGAGTCTCTGCAAGAGCAACCAGTGCTCTTAATAGCTGAGCCATCTCTCCAGCTCCTTAAAAAGTAAAAAGAAAACAAAAGAAAATTAGTTGTGTGTGTGTGTGTGTGTGTGTGTGTGTGTGTGTATGTTCACGCACCTGCACATGTGCATGTTGAGGTCAGAGGGCACCTTGTGGGAGTCAGTTCTCTCTTTCTAACATGTGGGTCCTGGGATTACACTCAGGTTTTCAAGGTGGACAGTGCTGGGCCATCTTGCTGACCTGCACAGACTACTCTTGTAGAGTACCCCAGTTCAGTTCCCAGGAACCGTGTTGGGTGGCTCATAACTACCTGGAACTCCAGCAGATCAGACACCCTCTTCTGACCTCTGTTGGCACTGTATATACCTATAAACAATGTGCACACCTACACTCAGATACACATATATACATATAATTAAAAATTAAAAATCCTTTTAAAAACTAAAAAAAAAAAAATCCATACACTCATCTCTAAACTGTATGGATTTAATACAATAGTTCTATTTTAATGTATATTAAAAGCAATGGATAGAGCTGGAGAGACAGCTCAGTGGTTAAGAGTACTGGCTGCTTGGGCTGGAGAGATAGCCTAATGGTTAAGAGCACTGACTGCTCTTGCAGAGGACCCAGGTTCTATCCCCAGCACCCATATGGCGGCTAAGAACCGTCTGTAACTCCAATTCCAGGAGAACTCCAGTTCCAAGGGAATCCGAGACCGTCTTCTGACCTCCGCAGCATTGCACGACATGCAGACAGTACATTTATACACACACAAAAATAAATAAAATAAAATAAAAAAGAATACTGGCTGCTCTTGTAGGTTAGACCTCAGGTTAGAATCTCCCAGGTTAGAATCCCAGCACTCGCATGGCAGCTAACAACCACCCAAAACTCCAGTTCCATGACATCTGATGCCCTCTTCTGTTCTTTACAGGCACTACATAACATGGGTGCATTTATATGCATGCAGACATAACACTCATACACATAAAAATAAATAAGGGGCTGGAGAGATGGCTCAGCAGTTAAGAGCATCGACTGCTCTCACAGAGGACCTGGGTTCAATTCCCAGCACCCACATGGCGGCTAAGAACTGCCTTTAAGCTGGGCGTGGTGGCGCATGCCTTTAATGCTTGCACTCGGGAGGCAAGAGGCAGGTGGATCTCTGTGAGTTCAAGGCTTCCTGGGGCTATAGAGAGACCCTGTCTCAAAATGACAACAAATAAACAAACAGATAAATAAATAATATTAAAGTAAAATTGTACGCTTTGTTTCACCTAAAAATTTTTGTTCATATAAATCTGATCTTATGTCATTTAAACCAGGTGCAAATTTTGGACACTGGTGGTTGTACTACTCTTTTTGGTTGCTCTTGCCAATAAGGGAGGAAGGACTTATTTTGGCTCACAATTTGAGAAGACATACTTTGTCATGGTGGGTTGGAGTGGCTCACACTGCAGACAGAGGAGAAGGTGTGCTCAGTTGGTTTTCTCCTTTTCCCTTTTTTATTCAGTCTATAATGCCATCCCATAGGATGCTGCCACCCACATTTAGGACAAATGTTCCTTCAGGTAATTGTCTCTGGAAACTCTCTTGCATATATATGTCAAAGTGTGCCTCACTAATGCACTAAGTTTTTCTTAATCAATTAGGTTGTTGATGACAGTGGTGGAGTCTTGGATGGATTGTAAAATGTCTATGACTTATAGATCCTCATCTGTAACACAGGATGGAAAAGCTTTACCTTACAAGGAATGCTGAGTGAACCATATGAGACGTAGCACTTTAGAGCATGCATGTGTAGGCATAGTGTAATGCCTCACTGTCTCGTGACTTTCCAGTGAATGACACTTTATGTTGACTGTGGATTGCAATTTAGAGTCACTAAAATTGCTGAACATATTTTTGTTTCTTGAAACAAAGACAGAGTATTTAGATTCCATGTTGAGAGAATACATTTCTGTAAGGTTGCTAAAATCCAGCACTTTCAAAGAGGATTTGAGCAGCTGCTGAAGATTAGAAAGTGGTTGTGGAGATGGTCAATAGCACAGAGGGATAAGGAAGAATCTGAGCAACAATTGGAACAAAGTATTCCATGCAGATTCAGAGGGGTCAGAGGGAAGAGCGAGCCAGCAGAGGGAATGCTGCCCACACCCGACAGTGCTGAAATGCTACAGTGTTGCAAACATCCACTACAAGCTATTTTGTCCACAGGTCTGCTCCTTAATGACTGACTATATCTCAGGTACACCTCCTCTTCATACTGCTGGCAGTCTGTCACCTCAACCTTCCACCTACATAGACCTTTCCCACTCAAGCCGCATCCTACCTCATCTTCTCTTCCAGCTGGCTGATGGCTGACCTTTGTGTGAATGATGCTATGTTCCAGGATGGTGCTGAGTGTGGGATGTAGCCGAAAGAAGCCTTTGAGGGCTGATAGCTTCACACGACTTTCCCCCTCAGTCATAAATAGCCTCTAGTGTTAGTGTATTGGATCACAGCCTCCAAGACTAAAGTTGCTGAGGATGACGGCTTTTAGAAACATGGCTATTGCTGTCTTTCCCTGTCTTTAAAATCCTTCAGACTTATCTCTATGGTCTGGGCATGGACCGTCCCTGTGCTCCAGCCAGCCAGACTCTTGCAAGTAAGGACTTGCTCTAATTTCTGTTTATTCCTGTTCCCCCAGCTCACAATGCTTTTCTTTTTTTGTGATCAAGCTTTATCATTCCCATATTTAAATGTCTAATTTAAATTTTCACCTCCTCCAGTCCACTCTCACTGAAAATAGTATTTCTTTTGCCTAAAATCCCATGGCAGGGGCAGATGAGATAGCTCAGTATGTAAGGACATGTGCTGCCCACCCTGATGACTTGGATTTGATCCCCAGAACCCACTATGATGGAAGGAGGACCAAATTCCCACAGGCTGTCTGTCCTCTGATCACTACATCTACACGCACATGCACATAGGTACGCACATGTACAGGAACATACCCCAATAAATAAATAATAAAAAGTGTAATTGAAAAATAGCTGTAAAATAAGAAACATAAATAAATAGATCAAAAAATTCATGATATTCAGGGCTGGAGAGATGGCTCAGGAGTTAAGAGCACTGGTTGTTCTTGAAGAAGGCCCAGGTCCATGAATCTCAGCACCCACATTATAGCTAATAACCATCTGTAACTCCAGGTCCAGGGGATCTATGCTCTCTTCTGTCCTTCATGGGCAGTGCATGACATGGGTACACTTACACATGTGCAGGCATAACACTTGTACACATAAAACAAAAATAAAAAAATTACATTCTACTGCATTTTCACATTGGGGATACTACTTAGTTTTTGGTTATAAGTGGATCTAAAAATTATTAAGCAAGTGGCAATTACAAGGTTAGGGATTTGGTAAGTTCATAGAAATACTGTTAAAAAAAGTGGAAAATATAGTACAGTGCCTAACAAAAGTTGGTCATGTTTTTTTGCCATATTTACATGGTATAAGTCACATTTACTCAGAATTAAAAGACTCACTTAAATATAAAATAAATCTGATTTTACCTTATGAAGCACCATTTCCTAAAGTGCATGGATTTAGTATAAGGGCTGTGTTTTTAATTTTCTTTTCTTTCTTTCTTTTTTTTTTTGAGACAGGTTTCACTGTGTACCCCTGGTGTCCTAAACTTCACTATGTAGACCAGGCTGACCTCAAATGCAAAGAGATCCACCTGTTTCTGCACCTTGAGTGTTGGGGTCAAAGTTCTGTATGGCTCCACCCAGCCTATAACGTGCATTTTAAATGTATGCTAAAAGAAATATATAACTATTGAAATGACATTATTACCTTGGGTTTCTCCTAAGATCTTCCTGTTGATTATGTCAGTGATCAGCCAAACTGTACTGGAATGGTGGAAGGAGGGATTGAAGTGTTTTCACCTTCCGTATTCAGTATACTTCCAAACATGTAACAGGAAGCCAAGGGGTTTTCAAAACGTATTTATTGCTTGAATAATAGAAGGAAATGACTTTGGGGAACATGAAAGGACCTAAAAAACAAATAGAAAATTGACCAGTAGTGTCTGAGGGTGGACCCATGACCAAAGAATGCTGTAAGGTAATGCTTGTCCCCATGTTAAGCACAAAAGGATGGTTGGGAATCGGAGGCGGAAGGAATGACCAAAGCTGACCTGCGTTTGAAGTAGAAGAGTATACAAGATGAAAATACAGGAGCCTGAAACTGGAGTTTCAGGGCATTCAATTTCATTTTATTTGATTAAATCTTCATGGAAATGTGGAATTATGGGCTTAGAAAGGACATTAAAAGTCACCCCCGCCCCCCAAGGCCTTTGCTGGAGCTGTAATGGTCAGGCCTGTAACCCCAGCACTTGAGAGGCTAAGGCAGGAGGCTATGGACTTTGAGGTCAGCCTGGGTTACGTAGTGAGTTCCAGGCTAGCTGGGGCTAAAACACGAGACCCTATCTAAAAACACCAGTAGCATCACTACCACCACCAAAATAAAATCAAGACAAGCCGGGGGTGTTGGCGCACGCCTTTAATCCTAGCACTCAGGAGGCAGAAGCAGGTGGATGTCTGTGAGTTCAAGGCCAGCCTGGTCTACAGAGTGAGCTCCAGGCCAGCTGGGACTAAAGGGAGACCCTCTCTCAAAAATAGGCCCCCCCTAAAAAAATAAAAATAAAATCAAGACAAAACAACAAAAATCTCTGCTTGGATGCCTATAGTACTAGCAACTTTACTAGTAAGAAGAGATTCAGATGGAGTTGTTTCTTTTCAAGAATTAAAAAACTTGATAATCTAATATGCACCTAGCACCGGAGCCCAGCCGACAGTGGCCTCTAGCTCTGCTTTTCCGGAAATTATGAGGAGTTCCCTGCAACCCTGGGGCTTTCTCTCCTCATCTTTTCACTATGGATAACGATTGTCTATAGTTCTATCTTCCCATCATACCCTTTTGTTCCATATCTTTGCCATGACTTGGGCTTTCTACGAGTGCTCCTATTCCAAGGCTAGTTTCTTGGAAATTTTGAGAGCAAAAGAAATTATTACTTATAAGCCCAAAATGTATGTGGATGCTTGAAGAAACCTTAAAGACCCCCGAGTGTAAAAAAGAAACAAAAAGGGCCAGAAATGGAAAGTGCTTCACCCATGGTGAGACAGGATGAAAGAAGAGAGCAGTGTAATTTCTCAGCTCCAGGAGTATAGCCCCATGACCCACACCCAGGTATGTAAAATAAAAAGGCTGCAATAACTTGAGCTGGTGTGGATGCAATTTACATACCATTTGCGCACACCCACCCCAACCCCGCCCCCCACCCCAGCAATGTCTTCACAGTTATTTCTCAAGTGAGAACGTACCATTGCTTTTCTTGCTGTAATTTTTAGTTTTCTATTTCTCTCTCCCTTTTCATCCACTCACAGTCCTTGGCCCAGATCCCCTGCAGCATGGAAGGAGAAAAAGTAGTCTCAGAATGTTAAAATGAAGCTTCAGACAATTGTGTCTCTGACCACATGCTTTCTGCTAAAACAGTTACTCCTCAAAGACAGGGGCTGGCTTTTGGCCTCCATGTGCTATCCAGTGTCCAGAAAACAGGGATAGTTAGCAAGAAGGTTCTGGTTGGAGAGGTGAATGAGGACAGGAAGAACTATCTATCTATCTATCTATCTATCTATCTATCTATCTATCTATCTATCTATCTATCTATCATCTTTCCCTCTTGGGTGCTGGAGAGATGGTTCAGTGGTTAAAACGCTGGCTGCTTTTTCAAATGAACCTGGTTTGTCGCCCCCCCCAACACATGGCAGCTAACAGCCATTTAATAACAAGCCTAATAACCGTAACGACTGACGCAGCAAACTGCCTTTGTTGGTGCAGTAACCCCACTGTGATCTGGGGGTGGGCGTAATCCACAACCATCTAATTGGACTTAAAACCTTCTCAATGGGAGTGAATTCATGGGTGGCACTGTAGAAAGCCCTATCTCTGTCATATCTCTAGACAAATGAAATTTCTTACTAAATATGGATCTGAATATTTACAGACAAGTATACAGTATACCACTCATCAAAGAAGCTTCTTTTTGTAACAGATGGAGGCTACTGCAGAGTTCCACAACTGGTCACACACAGAGAATATATGTCTGAAAGATACCCAGTCCTAGGTGACATATCTATGGAGGACCCTCTACACCTAAGAAAGGCTCATGGAACATAGCAGAACAGGGGATAGAGAGAGAACTAGTGCATCCCTCAAGTCTCACCAGCAAAGCTTCCTCATACAACAGAGTGTTTATAACACAGAAGGCCACAACTGGCCACGTTTTAGAGAATAAGAGACTGCAGAGTGTGCATCCTCAGATAGGACTTCTGTATTAAACCTCATCTATTCATGCCTCAGGGACCATTGTGGAAGAAGGGGCAGAAGGATTGGAAGAGCTAGGGTTGGTAGATGAAAACAGAGAAATAAAGGCTTTCAGGCCACTGGAAGCTTGCACGTGAATTTGTGCCAATTGTGGCATCGAGCACAAAATCCATGCCAGCTCGAGAAGACAAGAGCCCGCTTGGGACAAGGGAAGTGGGCAGTGGGCCGGCTTTAGCCTGGGAACTGTTGGAGACTTCTGGGTGAGGGAGAGTAGAACTTTTCTATTTTTTGAGACACAGTCTTAATATGTATTACCAGCTGGACTGGAACTCACTATGTAGACCAGGCTGGCCTTGAACTCACAGAGATCAACCTGCCTTGGCCTCCTGAGGGCTGGGATTAAAGGCACACACCACCGTGCCTGGCTGGACATATGTAGTCTTAATGCAAGACCATACGCTCCCTAAGGCATGGCCTATTTCTAGCACTTCATTCAGCATGGGTATGTAGCAGTGTCTCCAAGCTTCCTTGATGTTATTTGGAAAGCTTTAGATTTCTAGAGGAGGATACAAAAGCCAAATATCCATTATCTACTGAATGAATCACCTCTAGAGAAAATCTTGCTGTTTCACATTTGGAAAGTTGGCAAACATTTTCTCAGTACATGTCTACCACAGGTTTCTGGAGTAGTGAGATGCTGGGTACGTGCTGCCCAAGTAGGAATGTTTCACAAGTGGAACTGAGCTGTTAGTTCTGGCATATTAGTGGCCTGCCTTCCTTCTTTCCTTTTTTCCTTCTTTCCTTCTTTCCTCCCTCCCTCCCTCCCTCCCTCTCCTCCTCCCTCCCTCCCTCCCTCTCCTCCTCCCTCCCTCCCTCCCTCTCCTTCCTTCCTTCCTCCCTCCCTCCCTCTCCTCCTTCCTCCCTCCCTCCCTCCCTCTCCTTCCTTCCTTCCTCCCTCCCTCCCTCTCCTCCTTCCTCCCTCCCTCCCTCCCTCCCTCCCTCCCTCTCCCTTCATCCCCTCGTACCTTCCTTCTTCCTTCCTTATCTCCTTCTTCCTTCCCTCCCCCCTCCCCCCCCTCCTCCTTCTCCTACCTCCCTCACCCTCCCGTTCTTCCTTCCTCCCTCCGCCTCCCTCTCCTCCTCCCCTCCCTCCCTCCCCCCCTCTCTCTCCTTCCTTCCTCCTTGCCCTCTCGCCTTCCTGCCTTCCTTCCTGTCCTTCCTTCCTTCCTCCTCCCTCCTCATCCTCTCCTCTCCCTCTCTTCTTCCTCCACCTCCTCCCTCCTCCCCCTCCCCTCCCCTTCTTGTCCTTCTCGCCTCTCTCCTCGCCCCCCCTCATCCTCCTCCTCAGCTCTCCTCGCTCATCGCTTCCTCTCTCCCTCTTCCTGTCCTCTTCTCTTGTGTTCTTTTCTTTGGACAGGGTCATTGACCTCTATCTCGGGCTGGTCTGGAACTCACCATCCCTTTGCCACAGCATCCCAAGTCCTAAAGTTATAGATAGGTATGAGCCATCATGTCTAGTGAATATGATTCATGTTTTAAACAAACATTTCCAACCTGAAGAGATGTTCTTGACAGGCAGAGTTACAAGTTTATCTCCAAACCCTATTAGAAAAAGTAACACATACACAGAGTTTTTTTGAGGCAGAGTTCACATAACCTAGGTGGGCCTAAAACTCACTCTGTTGCTGAAGCTGGCCTTGAGCTCTTGACCCTCCTGCCTTTACCTTCCAAATTCTGGGATTATGGGCATGTACCATCATGCCAAATTTAAATATATTTTTAATACAAGCTTTTGAATGAAAAACCAAATAATCCAGTTAGAGTCAGTTTAAGCAAAAGAGGAATATTTATCATAATTTTTCCGAGCCACCTCGTGGGTAGAGCTGCTGGTGGTTTAAGACTACATCTGCAAATTCTGTCTTCCTTTTAAGATAAAGAATTTCACTCTCAGCTGGGCATGGTGGTGCACGCCTTTAATCCTAGCACTTGGGAGGCAGAGGCAGGCTGATCTTTGTGAGTTCAAAGCCAGCCTGGTCTACAGAGTGAGTTCCAGGACAGCTGGGACTACAGGGGGACCCAGTCTTGAAAAGACAAACAAAAAAAAAAAAAAAAAAAAAGATTTTCACTTCATCACTTTTCTTAAGCATGGGCTGGATTTACTGACTCACTGTAATAAACAGAAGAGCTATGACATGTTAGGAATAAGTATGACTTTGAGGACTGACCAGTTTGCAGGCCTCCTACACAGCCCAGCTACTTAGTCAATAGATACTTTTTTGTCTCAATTCCAGAGGCTAGAGATACAAGGAGATACAGGCCAGGGCTTGGCAGGTTAGGCTTCTTCTGAAGACTATGGAAAGGACTCAAACTGTGCTCTTTCTAGCAGTGGGAGCTTTTTATTGCAATCTTTGGTATTCTCTCCTTTGAAGAAGCATCCCTTAGAGCTTCTTCTGCCTTCGTCTTAGCCTGGTTCTTTCCCTATGTGCATGCCTGTTTATGTGTCCAAATTTCCCTTTTTGATGGGGATATTGGTCATAGATTAGATCCCACCCTAATACCTAATACCTACCTCATTTTAATTTTATTGTCTCCAAATAAGGTCATATTTTGGGGTACTAGGGGAACTTATAAAATTATTTATTCATTTATTCCATTTTTATTTACATTGTGTGTGTGTGTGTGTGTGTGTGTGTGTGTGTGTGAACACAGTGTACATTTGAAGGTCAGAGGACAACTTGTGGGGGTTGTTTTTTTTCCTTCCACCATGTAGTTCCCCAGGATTGAACTCAGGTGGTCAGTGTTGGTGGCAAGTGCCTTTATACAATCTCAGCAGCCTGATAGACAAATGTTTGGTAGGATGCAGCCCAGCTTCCTTGTCGTAAAGGCTTCCCTGAGGCTTCCTCTCTGTCTTCTCTTGCATCACTCCAGTGGGCCCGAGTACCATGCTGTGGGAATGCTCCAGCAGATCCACAGCAAGGCCCATCTTGCTAGCAGCTATGTGAATGCACCACATTGAAGATGCTCCTTCATCTCTGGTGGAGCCGTGGGTTCGCTGCAGTTCTGAATGACCTCTTGTCTACAGGCTCATGAGTCACCCTATCCTCCCAGGTCATCTTACATTCCTGACTCACAGATGTGAGATAATAGACGCTTGTTGTTTTTAGCAGCTAGTAGGTAACTTTAGTCTCCATGGGAAGGAGAAGGCATGTATGCAAGTTGGGAAAGTAGGCAGAAGTCAGCTCTTCTTTCCTCTGGTTTCCTCTACGAGTCCAGCCCCACGCAGAAGCATAGTCACTCCATGGCTCTTACGATTACATGTCCTCATTGCAGCCACATACGAATTCCAGTTTCCAAGTGGGATCTAAACTCTTGAAGGAACAGACATGAAGTCTAGCTTGGACCAGCTGTGGTAAGGAGAAGAATCAGAGACAAATCCTTTTTTGTTGGGTTTGAAGGTTTGACCACTTGGGTCTTCTTTAAGAAAGAGAATATAAGATTACCCACCCAAAATTCACTTGGAATGAATCAGGGAACAATCATTTGTGGGTGTATGCTGGCTTGCACGTGCTCGGCGCCATGAGCTGACTTGTTCACCTGCATGTCCCTTCCTGCGTCTGCTCCACAATTTGGGGCAACACATAATGATGTAGAGGTCTGAGATTGGCTGCTGGGAGGTGATGTCATGCAATGTGAGTGCTGTTTGTCCCAATCCTATATAAGCCAGTCGCCCTGCAATAATAAAGGAGAATTTCCTACAAACTTTGCCACCTGACTGAGATCTCAGAGGCTGTTACTATGCGCATTTTCCTTAGCCAGATTCACCACGGAGCTGTTAATCTCTTGGCTAGCTTTTTACCTTGTGCAGTTGTGGGGCTGGCTCCCCCTTCTGGTTGGATGGTTGTGAAGGCCAACAGCCTCTAGCCGTGGGTTCATCCATGTGCGGGGGTGGGGGTGGGGTGGGGTGGGGGTGGGGTGGGGTGGGGTGGTGGGGAAGCATGGCAGCTAGCAGCTTCCTGGCCAGGTGTAGCTGCAGAACTACCAACTTCCCAGCTGTGGGTTTGCCCATGAGGCCAACAGCTTCATGGGTGAGTATCATGGGGCCATCAGCCTAGACGCAGGTCTGGCTGCAGGGTCATCGACCTTATGGCTGGCCAAAAGACCAGCAGCTTTCTGGACATCTAGCACTTACAACAGCAGGAACCTATGACATTTACCACAATCATTAAAAATGCGCTAAGGTGGGGCCTTGGGAGAGATGGCTCAGTGGTTAAGAGCACTGGCTGCTCTCAAAGAAGACCCAGATTGGGTTCCCAATATCAACGTGGTTGCTAACAGCCACCTGTAACTCCAGTTCCTGGGGGGATCCAATGCCTTCTTTTGGCCTCCATGGGTATTGCATAGACGTTGTGTACTCACACCATATGCAGGCAAAACACTCATACACATAAAAAATAAATAAAAATTTGCTGGGCATGGTGGTATACTCCTTTAATCCTAGCACTTAGGAGACAGAAGCAGGTGGATCTCTGTGAATTTAAGGCCAGCCTGGTCTACATAGTGAGTTCCAGGCCAGCTGGGGCTACAGGGAAGACCCAGTCTCAAAAAGTATATATAAAAAAATTTGGGGCTGGAGAGATGGCTCAGCGGTTAAGAGCTCCGACTGCTCTTGCAGAGAACCCTGGTTCGATTCCCAGCACCCACACAGCGGCTAAGAATCATCTTTAACTCGAGTTCCAGGGGATCCGACACCCTCTTCTGACCTCTGCGGCATTGCACGACACGGGTGTACCAACCTACATGCAGACAGTAGTACACTCATACACATTAAAAAAAAAATTTAAAAATTTAAAAAGTGTTTTAAGGCTTAGAAAAATCAAAGGCATAAGATAAAAAAGAAACATAAAATATTTGTGGTAACTCTGATGGTTGAGAGATACTTCCACAGATACATTTTATTGCTGTTTTCTCCTCCCATCCCACAGGCAGATGGGGGCTGCAGACCGTGTGGGTGCAGTGTGTTGGAGTTTGGCTTTGCACTTTGATGCATGACGTTGGATGAGTCAGTGGCGAGGGTAATGCCAGTTCTGGAAAGCTACTTGCTCTCCACTAGACAACTACCAATAACTTAGCTAAATACAAACACATATAAAAAGCACACAAATGATGCAATAATCCCAGATGTGATACATTGCTGCCTAAACTTCCTCTTTCTGCATGGAGCCTCTCTAAAGCTTCAGGAGGGGAAACTGAGGTAGAAAGGCTAAGTGATTTGTTTTAACCTGCAGTGGTTAAAATACCTTCTTTTTAAAATTTCACACAGACAAAAATGTGTCTGTGGCAATGCAGAGTAATGACTCTCCCAGGGCTTGGGAAGAATCTAAGCAAGCAAAGTATCTAAAGCCTTTATTTCGGCACTTTCTGGAAAACTTGCCTGTGGATAGGGTCTTGTACAACACAATGGTTGTTAGAAATTTCACTGGTTGGTGAAGTGGATTTCTCTTGAGAAACTGAGAAGTGGAAAAACAACTGTATGATGATATACAATTATAATATACTGCGAGTGGAGATTCATAAATAGATGCGATTCAGCCTTACAGGGGAGACGTCAGAGAATACTTGCAGAAAATAACATCTTTGCTAAATTAAGAGGCATGAGTAAGAGGAAAAAGAGCTCCAAGCACAAAGGTAGGATATTTAAGGACCTGAAGGTATTAGAGTCATGACTAGTTTGGAGTCAGATCATATGGTGTAATGATTTGTGGAGTAAAGGGTGTGAGGTTGGGATTGCTGGGAAGCAGCTCAGGAACTCAAGCCTTGTGCTCTATTACAGGGAAGCTCGCACGTCAGGCTCTGTGCTTTGGACTCAGTGCTGAAGGAAACAGGCACTCGTTGGATGGATTTGGTGCAGAGAATTGAAATTTAATTAGTTTTTTGGATCAAAGCTTGTTATCTTTCCCAGGGTGGTTGTGCTGGATAGCTTTAGTGTCAACTTGACACACCTGGGTTGAGGGAGCCTCAATTGGGGAATTGGCTCCATTGGATTGGCCTGTGGCCACATCTGTGGTGTATTGTCTTGATTGTTGAGCAGTGACAGTATAAGAAGGCAGGCTGGGCATGAGCCAGAGAGCAAGCCAGGAGCAAGCCAGTGGGCAGAGCATTCCGCCAATGGGCCTGGCTTCAGCCTTCTCGCTGCTCCAGGTTTCCTCCGGCCCCGAGTTCTTACCTTGTGCTCCTGGAATGAGTCAACGTGTGACTAGGAGATGTAAAGCGGAAAAACCCTTTCCTCCGCCAAGTTGGTGTTCGGTCAAGTGTGTTTTTGTAACAGCAATGGAAGACAAACTACGAGACGAAAATTGGTACCAGAGACGAGTGGGTTATTGTGTGGGACAGACCTGACCTTGGGTGTTTTAGGGAAGGATTGTAGAAGGCCGTTTGGTGAATCGTTGGGCTGGGAAAGATCATGTGAAATGCCTAAAGATTGTTTGTGAAGTGGGCTTGGAGCATTTTTTTGTGCTGAGGATTTGTGAGAAGGATGGAAGTGCCGGTGGCTTGGTGAGTTTCCTAGTTCAAAAGTAGATAGCAGAGATCACCAGGAAACTTTTAACTGTGGGTTTCTGGTCAAGCGTGTGGCTTTGGAGAATCATCTGTTAAGTACAAAAGACCAGACCTAAATGAAACTTTTTGTGGTAAACTGGGGGCATTGAAGCTGGGTAGCTGGGCTTGAAAAATCAGCTGTAATAACAAGAGACCAGCACAGGCTGAGGTGAAATCTTCTGGGGTCTGTTGGAAAAATATCTTCAAGGTCAGTACACGGAAGCTGTGACCCAGAAGGGCCCTGAGCTCCATCTCGGCCAGAAGCTGGACTTGGTAATGTGTAAAAGTCTCCTATATGGTTCCGGTGTTGAAAGTTTGGGGGTCACAGAGAAGCAGCTGAGTTTGGCACGTGTGAGAGGTCCAGGAAAGACCATTGGTTGGGGGGAAGTGAGTGGCACCCCAAGTTTGTGGTGAGACCCCAGGATTGCATGGTGTCATGGGAGAGAAGCTGGGCCTTTGTACGGCAGGAGAGTTCAGAAGAGACCATTGTGGAAGGTGCTGCCTCAGGTTTCAGTAGCGACCCCAGCTTTTGGGAGATAATAGGACCATGGGACGACCACAAACGCCAGCAGCAGGTGTGGACTGGAGCCAGCCCGAACCTGTCAGACAAGCTGCATGTGCTGTGGACAGCAGAGTCGGAGAGGGGGAGCTGCCAAGACTCTTTGGAGCCCAGAAGACGTGGATTGAATCCCGGGTGTCCAGCTTTGAGCTACTATGCTGGACTTAAGTTTTTGGTTTGAGAGTTGCCTGATTCTTGGCCCTTTGAAATAAGACAGACTTGTTTTGGGAGTTTTACAGCAGTGCCCAAGGTTAAGAGACTTTTAACAGACTGTGAAAATTTAAGTGTTTGGTGGACATTTTAAAAAGGACTGTGAGGCTTTTTGAGGTTGTACTGCACTTTCTTAGGTGGTGATCATGGTTAACGATCATATTTTGGGGATAAGAACCGGAAAGGTGGTGGTTTTTAATAGTGATGTGTTTTTGTGTGTCAAGTTGACAAGGTCAATTGTGCTGGATAGCTTTAGTGTCAACTTATCACCCCTGGGTTGAGGGAGCCTCAATTGGGGAATTGGGCTCCATTGGATTGGCCTGTGGCCACATCTGTGTGTATTGTCTTGATTGTTGAGCAGTCACAGTATAAGGACGGCAAGGCTGGGCATGAGCCAAGAGCAAGCCCCGGAGCAACGCCAGTTGGGTGCAGCATTCCTCCATGGCCTTGTGCTTCACTCCTGCCTCCAGGTTCCTGCCCTGAGTCTTACCTTGGGGCTCCCTGAATGATCAACTGTCTGTGACCTCAGAGATGTAAGCTGAATAAAAACCCTTCTCTCCCCGTCCCCAAGTGTGGATGTCCGGTCAGGGTTTTGTCATAGCAAGGGAAGACAAACTACGACAGTGGTTTTGAACCCTTGGACTCCAGGGTTCCTCCTGCCTCAGCCTCCTAAGTGCTAGGACTACAAATGTACACCACTGTGTCTGAGTTGGAGCAGGGAATTTAGATGGTCGCATTTATATTACTACATTTGTTTGTCATTTTTAGCCAGTAGGAGAGAGCAGAAGTGGGGATTCTTTCCAGTCTCAAACTCATAAATGCAGAAAAAGAATAATAAAATAATTGGAATTTTATGATTGAATGCAAAAGGCAAAAAGAAACTTCAAGATCATGAATGGCTATAAAAGGAAGTAGAACTGCTGGGCATGGTGTGCACACCCTTAATCCCCGTTAATCCCAGACTTGGAGGCAGAGGCAGCAAGATCTTTGTGATTCAAAGCCAGCCGGGTCTACAGATGAGTTCCAGAACAGCTGGGGCTGGGGGCCACAGGAACCCTGGTCTCGAAAGGACAAAAAAAAAAAAAAACAAAAAAAAAGTAGTGGAAGTTGAAGTAGTAGTTCCAAGGAGGAAGAGACTGAGAACATGTCTTCATAGCTGGGGTTTAATGGCCACACAGGGAGGGGAGGCTGGATTATGGTCGTGGGTACAGGGAGAAGGTTAGAACTGGACTCCCAAGTCATAATCTGGCTGTCTACCCAGGCCTCTATGGACCAAGATTAGGACATTGGAGAGCTGCAGATAGGCAGACTATTCCTTCCTAAACTTCAAACATAAAGACCTTTCAAAGACTTCCTTCTACCCCAGGTACAGGCTGTATGTGCCACGGACAAAATCAGACATGTATTTATTGGGACCTTTCTATATGCCGAGTATCACAGGGTGAGTATAACAAGGTGTTTTTTTTTTTTTTTTTTTTTTTAAAGACAGGGTCTCCCTATAGCCCCAGCTGTCCTGGAACTCACTCCGTAGACCAGGCTGGCCTTGAACTCACAGAGATCCACCTGCCTCTGCCTCCCAAGTGCTGGGATTAAAGGTGTGCACCACCACGACCAGCTTAAACACAATTCTTAGCTGCCATCTTGGCGCTGAGAATTGAACCTGGGTCCTCTGCAAGAGCAGTCAGTACTCTTTACCACTGAGCTATCTCTCCAGCCCCAACAAGGTTTGTTTTTTTTATGTGTGTGTGTTCATACTTGCATGCTTGTGAGTGTGGTGGCCAGAGGACATGCTCAGGTGTTGTTTCTAGGGTACTGTCTACCTTTCTTTTTTGAGACAAGATATCTCACTGTCTTAGAACTTGTCAACTAGAATAGGCAGGCTGACCAGTGACCTCTGTGTCTACCTCTTTAGCCATGAGATTACAAGTGCATGCTCCTACATGTGACGTTTTATGTGAGTTCTGGGGATCAAACTCTGGTCCTCGTGTGTGCAGTTTGCCACTGCGATATCTCCCCAGTCCCAGGATTTAAAAAAAAATTTTTTTTTTAGGATTTTTTTTTAAGCTGCTAAGTGATTATCTAGAAAGATAACTAGTATGAAAAATAAACTGGAACATTTTGGGATTTCTTCTCTTCAACTGGTCCCAGGATTGGCATGTTCACAATCTCTTCCTGAGTATTTCTGGCAGAACAATAAAGCGAGAAGGTGATTGGCAGAAAAAGAACTCTTAGAAAGCAGAGGATCCCGTGACAGAAGCCGCACGTTTCCATCAGGGCCCTGGGTCTGTCATCTTCATGAGGCACAGGTCAACAGAGCTTGGAGATGACAGTTTAAGAGAAACTCAGGCTGAGAAAGTGCTCAAGCAGCAGACTTCATGCCTAGCATGAAGAAGTCCCAAGTTTGACCCCCAGGAGTATTACATGAAGCAGGTATGGTGGCACACACCTATAATACTAGTGTTACATGAAGCAGGTATGGTGGCACACACCTATAATACTAGTATTACGTGAAGCAGGTATGGTGGCACACACCTATGATACTAGTATTACGTGAAGCAGGTAGGCTGGCACATACCTATAATACTAGTATCACATGAAGCAGGTATGGTGGCACACACCTATAATACTAGTATTACATGAAGCAGGTAGGGTTGCACACACCCAGGTATGGTGGCACACACCTATAATACTAGTATTACGTGAAGCAGGTATGGTGGCACACACCTATAATACTAGTGTTATGTGAAGCAGGTATGGTGGCACACACCTATAATACTAGTGTTACGTGAAGCAGGTATGGTGGCACACACCTATAATACTAGTATTACATGAAGCAGGTAGGGTGGCACACACCTATAATACTAGTATTACATGAAGCAGGTATGGCGGCACACACCTATAATACTAGTATTACATGAAGCAGGTATGGCGGCACACACTTATAATACTAGTATTACATGAAGCAGGTATGGTGGCACACACCTATAATACTAGTATTACATGAAGCAGGTATGGTAGCACACACACCTATAATACTAGTATTACATGAAGCAGGTATGGTAGCACACACACCTATAATACTAGTATTACGTGAAGCAGGTATGGTGACACACACCTATAATACTAGTACTTGGGAGATGAAAGCAGGAGGTTCTGAAATTCAAGTTCATCCTCGGCTATAGATGGGGTTAAAAGCCAGTGATTAAGAGAACTGACTGCTCTTGCAGAGGACCCGGTTTCGATTCCCAGCACCCACATGGCGGCTAACAACCATCTTTAACTCCAGTTCCAGGAGAATCCAGCGCCCTCTTCTGACCTCCACGGCATTGCACGACATGGGTGCACCAACCTACACGCAGATAGTACACTCATACACATAAACAAAAAAGCTAGCCTGGGATAGATTAATTCAACTGAGCACTTTACTTGACTAGCAAAAAGTGGGATGGGTGAAAGGTTGGGGAGTTGTGTTGTGCAAGGGAGGACCTGGTGGATCAGCAGCCTTCTGTTAGGTAAGTAATGAGCAAGTTTAGCCTCAGGGAAAGGGGCAGGGTGTGAATGGGCTTGGTAGAGGCACCTGACTCCCAGGAGATAGTCTCAGTGTAGGGTGGGGCTAGAAGCTTTCTTCCTGGGGTTTACAACGTGGAGTTTTGAAGCTTTTCCCTGAAAAAGGGTGTGGAGTGGCTGGTTGCTATCCAAGCCTCAGAAAAGGACCACAGAGGCCACCTGCAGGCAGCTTTGTTTATCTTCTAGGAGGGGACATTACTTTGGATGGGACAGAGGCTACTTGAAATGGATGCCTTGTTCTCTGAGTTGTAAATACAGTCAACCTTCTGTATTCACGGATTTCACAGGTGCAGTTTCAATGAACTGTGGCTGGAAAATAACAGGAAGAAAAATTGCATCTGTCCTGAACATGTCCACAAGCAGAATTTTTTTCTTACCATCATTCCCTGAACAGTATAGTGTAATAACTCTTTATATTGCATGTGCATTGCATTAGGCACCATTTAGTAATCTAGAGAAGATCTGAAGTATATGGGAAGATGTGTGTAGGTTGTAGGCAAACAGGATGCCATTTTATACAAAGGACTTGAGTACAGATTTAGTTATCCATGTGGGATCCTGGACCCAATCCCCTGGAGGACCTAGGGCAGACTGTGTATTGTTGAAGATTTTTATGTTGCTTCATTCTGCAGCTTAAGCTTCTGGCAGCCTATGGTGCGGAGGGAAAGGCAGGGGTGACCATCACTCTGAGAAAGCCTTCATTCTTGAGTTGTCTGTTTTCCATATTTACTAATTCTATGTGGCTATGGAGCACAGGAAGTGTGTGTAGTCTAAATAGCGGTAAGGTTTTTTTTTTTTTTTGTTGTTGTTGTTCTTTTTGAGGCAGGGTCTCTCTATAGTCCCAGCTGGCCTGGAGCTCACTATGTAGACCAGTCTGTCTTTGAACTCAGAGATCTGCCTGCCTCTGCCTCCCGAGTGCTGGGATTAAAGGCGTGTACCACTACGCCCAACTCATGGTAAGTTTTATTTTATTTTATTTTATTTTTTTTTGTGTTGACACAAAGAATAATTCATTTTGAACTGTGTTTACAAATTACACAAAGTTTGGGGCTGGAGAGATAGCCTAGCGGTTAAGAGCACCGACGCTCTTGCAGAGGACCCGGGTTCGATCCCCAGCACCCACATGGCGGCTAAGAACCGTCTGTAACTCCAATTCCAGGAGAACTCCAGTTCCAGGGGAATCCGAGACCCTCTTCTGACCTCCGCGGCATTGCACGACACGGGTGCACAGACCTGCATGCAGACAATACATTCATACACATACAAAAATAATAATAATAAAAAAAAATTTTAAAAAACAAATTACACAAAGTTTAAAAAATATACACAAGAAAGCATTTAAGGGGCTGGAAAGATGGGTCCTCAGTTAAGAGGATGGGCTGTTCTTGACTTCCACTACCCACATGGCAGCTAGCACCCAGCCTCTTCTGACCTCTGCGGGTAATGCACAACATGGGCACACCTATATACATGCAGGCAATACACCCATACACATAAAATAAAAAATAAAGCATTTAAATCATATTGACCTATGAAAATACATAAAATATTGTATGAAATGCACTGAGCTTCAATATCGTGGTAAGTTTTAAAGGAAAGATATACTTGGCATGCTGAAGGCTTGAAATGAAAAAAAAAATACAAAATACTAGGTTGTTTATTTAGAATATTGACTATATGTTATCATGGTTAACTTTGATTGCCAACTTGATAGGATTTAGAACCATAGAAACATACCTCTGGATTTGTCTCTAAGAATATTCATTGGGAGCTGGAAAGATGGCTTAGTGGTTAAGAGCACTGGCTACACTTATAGAGAACCTGGGTTTGATTTTCAGCACCGACATGGGGGCTAATAACTATCTGTAACTCCAGTTCCAGAGGATCCAACATCCTCATCTGGTCTCCACAGGCATTGCACACCTGGGTGCACTTACATGCATGTAGTCAAAACACACATATATATAAAAAAAAAAATCTAAAGATATGTACTGCTGTGCCCAACTCTTAAAAAAAAAGTTTCCGCCAGGCGTGGTGGCGCACGCCTTTAATCCTAGCACTTGGGAGGCAGAGGCAGGCAGATCTTTGTGAGTTCAAGGCCAGCCTGGTCTACAGAGTGAGTTCCAGGACAGCTGGGACTACAGGGAGACCCTGTCTCGAAAAGACCAAAAAACAAAACAAAACAAAACAACAAAACAAAACAAAAAAGTTTCCCTAGAAAGGTTTAACTGAGGAGGGAAGACCCCCATGGGCTGGGGTTCCAGGCTGGAAAAAGAGGCAAAATCAATCTGATCACTGTTGTAGGGTTGAAACGGAGAGACCACTCACTAGACCACATGGAGTTTAAAGTAGGGTTTATTTAAAGCCAGGCCCAACACTCAGCTCGGGGAGGAGCAGGGCCTGGAGGATTGGGTTACACAGGTTTTTATAAGTACAACAGCCAATCAGAGTTTAACATGACAGTTAAGGTCAAGGGGAAGCTGCAAGCCAATTACAGAAGCCAGAGCCAGCAGTTGAAGATAGCCAATCAAGGGATATCACACAAAGCAAGCAAACCAATCATTCCTAGAATGACTCAGGGAAAATGGAACTTAATGGCACCTGAGAGCACTACCCCTGAGGTTTTATAGTTCTCTATCTCAGTCACTAGCATTCATCTCTCTCTGCTTCCTGACTGTGGACATAACGTGACCAGTTGCCTCAAATCAATTTCACTCCTCCCCTCCTCTTCCTTCCTCCCTCCTCTGGTCCTCTCCCTCCCCTTTTCCCTTTCCTTTCTCTTCTTGAGATCTAGTCCTGCTTCTGACTGGAGTATGGGGATCATAGGCCTATGAGCCACTGGGCTTGGCTCCCATGCTTTACTAGTGTGCATGAAGGCCTGGGTTGGATCCCTAGCACCACACAACCAGATGTGGTGGTACATGCCTGTAGTCCCAACACCCAGGAGGTACAGGCAGGAGGATCAGAGGTCCAAGATACAACACTGTCTCAAAATGACAACAATGACAACAAAGTGAAACAACTAGGCTCTAGAAAGCTTAAAGTGAGCATAAGTGGCTCTTGCTTGTGGCTTCTAATATGTTTCTGTTGGCTGGTTCTCAGTCTGTATTTCAGACATGGTAAGATGGGGAAACGAGTCTGTTCCCCGCTTTTCGCTCCCTCTCAAATATCCTGACACTTTTTAATTTCTCCACAGTCATCCTTACTGATTCTTACTGTCAGGAAGGACGCAGCAAGGGAGCCTTTCCATGATACAGGATTGAGGGATGATCTTCCGGGATTTCACAGAGGAGCAGCGACAGGAGGAGGGAGAAGGGTACAGGATGAAGAGAAGGCAGGCAGGCCAGGGTGCCCAGGCCAGGTCCTAACCACGGTGATTCCTCCTACCCCCAGGAGACACTTGGCAGTGACTAGAGATGTATTTAAGTGCCACAACTGAATATGGGTTGCCATTGGCATCTTGAGAAGAGTCCCAGTGTGCTGCCCAGTATCTGAGTGTGCACAGGGCAGCACCTGCAAAAAGAAGTATCTAGTTCCATACTTGATTGGTCTCAAGGTTGAGAGAAGCTGGCTCAGAAAGGGCCATGGGCCTTTGGTATCCCTGGTCAGAGGTCAAAAGGGAGGTTCTGGATACTGACATAGCAGGGACACATCCTCCCTTTCCCACCCTTGATTTTTCATCAGTGACTCATGGCCTTTCCCCTGCACTCCTAAGCCTGCTTGAATGCATCTACTTCCCGAGTGCGAGTCATATGCTTGATGCCCTGACAGAGACCTTGCTCTGCTGGGAGACAGACTCTCTGTGGCGAGTCTGGGGAGGAGATGGGTGCAGAGGGACAGTGGATTGCTCTTCATTCTTACTTTGACCATTTATTCATTTCTTTTTCTGGTTCTTTCTCTCTCCGAAGATGCTCTGTGCTCACCTGGAGCTCCCGTTTGACCCCCTCTATGAGAATGGCTGAGCCACTTTCTATGAGAATGGTTCAGTGCCTGAGGGGAAAGCAAGTGGAAGCTGGTGGGGTTTTCCCAGAGGGAATGAAAACTATGACCTTCCTTCTGAATTTATCATGTAGGAACCCAGGTCTGTAGTGAGTAGCACTACTGACGTGTGTCTAGATCTATCAATTTCCATGTAGACTTAATGGAGGCCTAATTATAAGCTCCGGCTCTGTGTAAACTGGCAGAATCACAGGACTCACACACTTAAATTGAATAGAAGTGGGCTTTAAGAAGGTCTTGGTGGTAGTAGAAAAGCAGAGACCCTGTCTCAAAAAGACCAAAAAAGAAAAGCAGATAGTCAAGGCCTAGATAATGACCTAGAGCTGGAGAAAAAGCCTTTGCTCTGGATCTCCTAGGGTTTGTCCATAACCTGACACAACAATCGCCCAGCTGTGTGGCCTCCGGTAAATGAAAGCAACGATAAAATGTAGAATTAAATGATATTCAGAACGGCTATCTGCTCCCACTGACAGTACACAGTTGGGTGGTGGTGATCTCAAGGACCAATGGGAAGGATGGAATGAAAGGGCTCAGGTGTAACTTGCTGACTAGGAGGTTTCATTTCCTTGTGGGAAACATTCCGTCCTGTAACACTGTGGCAGTTTATTGAGCTTCATCCAGAGGCGGCCTCCCTGTTCTCATGAGAAAGGTTCCTGCCCACTATCTGGATGGTTGCTTTGTTCTGATTGTTGTGCTGGGGACCAAACTGAGGGCCTTTCATGCCTGCTAGACAAGCACCCTACCACACTGAGCTAAACCCGCTTTACTGCTTGGACTTTTGTGTCTTCATGGCAAGAGCTCTGGCTTGCTGAGCATCGACCCCGTAACACACTTTACCCTAGGCACATTGTTACATTATCTCATTTAAGTCAAATGTCAATCCTGACTCTGTTTTCCTTAGTGGATCAGGGGCTGAGATAGAATATTTCTCTCTCTCTCTCTCTCTCTCTCTCTCTCTCTCTCTCTCTCTCTCTCTCCAGACACTGCTGACATCAAACAAAGGAGAGCAGAAGTGACACTGGTGCAGCGTAGTTAGGTGCTGGTGTGTGTGGAGGTGAGGAACCAGCTTGCCCAGCCTCCTGGTCTGATCTCCAGTGGTATAGGCACACGGTCAATGTGATGATTGCTTGGTGATTCAGACACTTTATCGAGTGTACAGAGGTAGCCAGATGTCATGACCCTGAGCCAGGGAGCTCAAGGACACAGGAGGCCACTCCCACTGCACCAGAACTTGTCTGATTAAAACCCAAGTGTTGGTAGCCAGGAACACCCAGAGACTTTGCTTTCCTAATGCATGAAAGACACAGTCTTTTGGCTTTAGAAAAAATCCCATTTCTCCTCCTACCCCCTTAGATCCAAAACATTCCTAGATTCTGTGGGACTCCCTACGTGGAAGTGAAGGAAAGATCCCCTTTCCTAAATATTTGATTTCTGATAATTTTTTCTTTCAACAGGCTGTCCTTAAACTCACTATGTAGCTGAGGATGGCCTTGCTTGCTTGACCCTCCTGTCTCCATTTCTGCGTGCTAGAAGTACAGGCCCATGCCATCATACCCTGTGTTGGGGCCCTGCCCTTTTTTTTTTTTTTTCGGTCTTTTTGAGACAGGGTCTCCCTGTAGCCCCAGCTGTCCTGGAACTCACTCTGTAGACCAGGCTGGCCTTGAACTCACAAAGATCCACCTGCCTCTGCCTCCCAAGTGCTAGGATTTTTTTTCTTTAACAAAGGAAAACCAGAGTAGGGAGGAAGGAGGCTGTTCATTGGTAGGAGTTAGAAGTTTCCCAGGGGAGATTGCATTTAGGCTTGGGTTATGGCATAGTTTTGTCAGGCTGGCAAAATGATGGGAGAAGCATATCCCGGCACGGGGAGATGTGACTAAAGCCTGGGCTACGTGATAAGGGAGGGTCCATCGCACTCTGGGATGCATTCTCTGTGGCTAAAGGGCAGGTGTGTGGTGGGAAGCGTGGGGTGCTCCTTAGAAAGTTGGATTGGCACAATCTCTCATAAAATAATATTTAAAAGCCTAGAATTTTCTCCAGGAGCCAAAGTTTGCAAGCTCAACTGCCCACAAGACTCACTCCTAGTGACTCCTTAAGTGAATAAAAATATAGTTTTTCTTCTGGGTTCATTTGTGGGGAGGGCCTGCAGAGGTCCTGGGAGGAAATGTTGTGAAGCTGTGAAACTGAGGCCTAAAGTAAACAAATGACCCACTCAAAGGATGGAGCCAAGAGTTGAGCAGAGACTTCACAAGTGAGGAGTTAGAGATGGCTGAGAAATGTCTTAAACATGGAGCAAAGAGCTGAGTATAGACTTCACAAGTGAGGAGTTAGAGATGGCTGAGAAACATCTTAAAGATGGAGCAAAGAGCTGAGCAGAGACTTCACAGTGAGGAGTTAGAGATGGCTGATAAACATCTTAAGAAGTGTTCGACTTCGCTAATAATTAAAGCCACTTTAAGATATCACCTCACTCCGATAACACTGACTAGGATCAAGAAAACAAATGATACCAAGTGCTGGAGAGGTTGTGGGGAAAGGGGAACACTCATCCACTGCTGGTGGGAATGTAAACTGGTACAGCCACTATGGAAAGCAGTGTGGAGAACCCTTGGAAGACTCAAAATAAGCTTGCCACCTGACTCAGTCATACCACTCCTGGGTATATACCCACAAGACTCATCTTACTGCAGAGATACATGCACAGCCATGTTTATTGCAGCTCTCTTCACAATAGCAAAGAGCTGGAACCAACCCAAGTGCCCCTCAACTGACAAGTGGATAAGAAAATGTGGTACATCTACACGATGGAGTTCTATGCAGTAAATAAAGATGGCATCATGAACTTTGTAGGTAAATGGCTGGAGCTAGAAGATATCATGCTGAGTGAAGTAACACAGTCCCAGAAAAACAAACGACGAATGGTATCCCTCATCTGTGGATGCTAGTGCCAATTACCTAGTTGTGTGGCAAACTGAGCAATGTTAATGTGATCTGAAAACAACTGTGCTCTTTTATTGTAGAATTCCTTAAAAAATAAATAAATAAAAAAAATTAAAAAAGAAACTGAAGCCCAAGTTGCAGTAGAGATGTCAGGACCATGGGGCACCTGCCAAGGAGAGCTAGTAGAGTTGCCATGAGCCTAAGAGAGAAGCTGTGTGTGCCACCGGTGGCAGGGTTGGAGGAACAGGGTGCTCGAGCCTTTTGGAGCCCCAGTTGATCATATTACAAGCCCAAGAAGCTGACACAAAACTGCAGAATTTGATGTTTTCCTGCTTGATTTGGGTTTTTGATTGTATTGTTCTATGCCCCAATTCTTCCATTTTGAAATAAGAATGTGTATTCTGTGCCATTATATGTTGGAAATATGCAACTTAGTTTTGATTTTATAGGTCCTCACAATTAAGAGACTTTGCACTTTTGTTTGTTTGTTTTTGAGACAGGGTCTCCCTGTAGCCCCAGATGTCCTGGAACTCCATCTATAGACTCTGCCTCCTGGGATTAAAGGTGTGTGCTACCATACCTTGCTTTGAGACTTTAGACTTTTAAAGTGTTGATTTTTTTTTTTTTTGTCTTTTTGAGACAGGATTTCCCTGTAGCTCCAGCTATCCTGGAACTCACTATGTATACCAGACTGGCCTTGAACTCACAGAGATCCGCATGCCTCTGTTTCCTGAGTGCTAGGACTAAAGGCATGTGCCACCATGCCTGGCGAAATTTTTTTAATTAAAAAAATTATTTTATGTGTATGAGTGTATTGTCCATAAGTGTGTAAGTACACCAGTGTTGTGCAATGCCTGTGGAGGTTAGAATGTGTTGGAGTTCCTGGAACTGGAGTTATGGATGGTTCTTTGACACCATGTGGGTGCTGGGATTTGAACCCAGGTCCTCTGCAAGAGCAGTTAGTGCTCTTAACCTCTGAGCCATCTCTCCACCCCCTAAAGTGTTGAAATTTTGAAAGATGATGGGGACTTTTAAAATTTGACTGTATTTTGAGATAAACATGAGGAATAAGGGATGGAAGTTTATGGCTTAAAAATGATGTGTTTGTCCATTGTCAAAGGGTAGAGTTATGAGAGTTTAATTGCCAGTTGACACAATCTGGACTCACCTGGAGGGAGGCTCAATGGAGAATTGTCTAGATTAGGTTGGCCTGTGGCTGTGGCTGTGGAGGATTATCTTGCTTCTTTCATTGAGGCGGGAATATCTACTTTCTGTGGCAGCCGGGGTGGGGGGGCGGGGATGGGACGACACACCATTCTTTGATTCTTTGGATCTGGGACTGTATAAAAATGGAGAAAGGGAGCTGAGTGTAATTATGCATGTATGAATTCACTGCTCTCTAATCTGGACTGTGGCTGTAATGTGATTCGTTCCTTCAAGATCTGCCACAACTGATTCATTATGATGCTGGACTGTAACCTAGAATTATGAGCCAGGTAAACCCTTTCTCCATTAAAGTTATTTTTATCAAGGTATTTCATAACAACAACAGGAAATGAAATGAAGACATAGCCCAGGCTGGCCTCGAGCTCACTATGAAGCTTAGAATGACTTGAACTCTAGGTCCTCTTGCTGGCTCCTCCCCTGAGTGCCGGAATAACAGTCATGCACCGCCCACCACACCTAGCTGAAAAATGTAGATTTATTTATTTATTTATTTATTTATTTATTTATTTTTTACAAAGACACACTTTATAGGGAGAGGTTCATATTAAACTTATGGAGACACTCTACATTTTTAAAAGAAAGGATGGGGCAGGAGAGATGGCTCAGTGGTTAGGAGCACTGGCTGCTGTTTCAGGGGATTTAATGCTGGCTTCTGGCATCTGTGAGCATTGCATGCCCAGGTACACTTATACACACATAGGCAGACACTCAGACACATAAAAGAAAAATAAGTAAATGAAATAAAAAAGAAGAATGTTCTTTTCATTCAGTAAAAAAAAAAAATAGCTGTTGAGGAGATGGAGAGATGGCTCAGTGGTTAAGAGCACTGGTTGCTCTTTCAGAGGACTCAGGTTCGATTCCTAGCACCCACATGGCAGCTAGCAACCATCTGTAACTCCAATGCCCTCTTCTGACCTCTGTGAGCATTGCATGACATTGCTGGACTTACAAACATGCAGGCAATACACTTACACACTTAAAAAATGATAAATAAAATATAAAAAATGTTGAGATCTCTGTGCCAGGCATTGCCCTAGCCACTGTCCTACTGTCCTGAACATGTGGTCTTCTAGGGACTATGTCTGCTTTAGTTCCTTTTGCTAGAGATGTGTGACAAATGCTTTCAATATAATAACCAGATAATTCTAGAAAGGCAAGAGACAGTAATGGAAAGTGGTGGTGAGGGGAGATTGGAGGGTCTGAAAAAGCAGCTGGGGGCTTAGCATCAGATGATTTCAGTTCTGCTGAGAATCAGATAGCGCTCTTACTCATTATTGTTTCCCAGAGAAATTGGGAATATGCTACATTAGCATAATCTGCTAAGGTTAGACTATTTGTTGTCTTCCTTAAATTCACATGTGGGAATCCTAATTCTCAAGGTGATGGCATTAAAAGTGACCAGGTTGGTTGCCGGGCATGGTGGTGCCTGCCTTTAATCCCAGCACTCAGGAGGCAGAGGCAGGTGGATCTCTGTGAGTTCAAGGCCAGCCTGGTTTACAGAGTGAGCTCCAGGCCAGCTGGGACTAAAGGGAGACCCTGTCTCAAAAAAAAAAAAAAGTGACCAGGTTGAGGGCAGACACTTTACGAACAGGATTGGTAGGTACCCTTATCAAGAGACCCCCCCCCCCCCCCGGCCTTCTTTTCCCCTTCCACTGTACTCAGACATAAAATACTGCCTTGATTGTGCTGGGTCTTGATGTTGGACTCCTTAGGCTCTGCAACTATGAGAGTTAACTTTCTGTTATGTATGTACCACACCTAGTTTACGGTGTTTGTGTGTATGTATGTGCGTGTGCACACGTGTTTGTATGTATGTTGATGTTGGGTGTTTTCCTCAATTGCTGTGTTCTCCACCTTTTTTTTTTGGAAAGAGACTTTCACTAAAACTGGAGCTCACCTGCTGGCTAATACGCCTGTCCAGTGAGCCCCAGGGTCTCTTCTGCCTCCAGCTCCCCAGGGCTGCAATTATAGGCATGTAACTCTGCACCCAATGTTTATTTATTTATTTATTTATTTATTTATTTATTTGAATGTACTGTCTGCATGTAGGTTTGTGCACCTGTGTTGTGCAATGCTGCATAGGTCAGAAGACAGTGTTGGATTCCCCTGGAACTGGAGTTCTCCTGGAATTGGAGTTACAGATGGTTCTCAGCCACCATGTGGGTGCTGGGGATCGAACCCGGGTCCTCTGCAAGAGCAGTCAGCACTCTTAACTGCTAGGCCATCTCTCTAGCCCATGCACCCAATGTTTTTACGTAAGTGTTAGGGATCAAACTCAGGTCCTCTGGCTTGCATGACAGGCTTATTACCAACAGAATTGTCTCCCCAATCCTGGTATTTTGTTAAATCAGCTCAAGTAACCAAGAAATGATCTCATCAAATTATTTTATGTTGGCAGAGAAGTTTATACTCGATGTGCTGTCCACACACACTCTATTGGCAGGCTGCATTGGTGCTTCAAATGAGTCAACAGTTGTCTGGTACCCTCTACTCTAGGCAATTTGCACTAAGGACAGTGTGGCCAAGAATGGAGGATACCTTTCAGAATCCATTCTCCTTCTTTCTGATGGAATCCCCAGACAATCAAGATGGCAATCTGCCCAGCTGATAACTGTGTTTCCCAGCCTTTTTTGTGCACTTGTATGACTAAGTTCTGGATAAATGGCTGATACTGACTACTTACTGGGAAACTACCCAAAGAAAACTGGCAGCTGGCAATTTCTTCCCATTCTTCCAGATTTCTTTCTTAAACACCGAATGGGGGAATGGGTGTGGTGGTGACTATGTTTAATTCTAGTCAGAAAGCAGAGGCAGACAGATCTCTTGAGTTTGACACTAGCCTGGTCTACACTGTGAATTTCAGGCTAGTCAGGGCTACATAGTGAAGAGAGAGAGAGAGAGAGAGAGAGAAGAGAACCAAAACCTTAAGCTAGCTCCTTCAGCAGCACTATTAGGCTGGGAGGCAGCTTTCAGTAAAGCCACATTTGTTTGCTAGGATTGCCATGACAAAATACCTCAGACTGAGTTGCTTACACAACAGAAGGTTTTTTTGAGGCTGAAAGTGTTGGTAAGGGTGTTTTCCTCTTACTTTTTAATTTTATGAATTATTATTGTGTGTATAAATGTATGACATATGTGTGGATGTGTGTATAAATGTATGACATATGTGTGAATGTGTGGGCATACATGTGTGACATGTGTGTGAATGTGTGGGCATACATGTGTGACATATGTGTGTGAATGTGAAGGTGCACATGTATGACATGTGTGTGCATGTGTGGGTATACATGTATGACATGTGTGTGAATGTGTGGGTATACATGTATGACATATGTGTGTGAATGTGTGGGTATACATGTATGACATATGTATGTGAATGTGTGGGTATACATATATGATGTGTGTGTGCATGTGTGGGTGCACATGTATGACATGTGTGTGAATGTGTGGGTGCACATGTATGACATGTGTGTGCATGTGTGGGTATACATGAATGACATGTGTGTGAATGTGTGGGTATACATGTATGACATGTGTGTGAATGTGTGTGTATACATGTATGACATGTGTGTGAATGTGTGGGTATACATATATGATGTGTGTGCATGTGTGGGTGCACATGTATGACATGTGTGTGAATGTGTGGGTATCCATGTATGACATGTGTGTGAATGTGTGGGTGCACATGTATGACATGTGTGTGAATGTGTGGGTGCACATGCATGACATGTGTGTGCATGTGTGGGTGCACATGTATGACATGTGTGTGCATGTGTGGGTATACATGTATGACATGTGTGTGCGTGTGTGGGTATACATGTATGACATGTGTGTGAATGTGTGGGTGCATGTGTATGACATGTGTGTGAATGTGTGGGTGCATGTGTATGACATGTGTGTGAATGTGTGGCTGCACATGTATGACATGTGTGCATGTGTGGGCATACATGTATGATATGTGTGTGCATGTGTGGGTATACATGTATGACATGTGTGTGAATGTGTGGGTGCACATGTATGACATGTGTGTGCATGTGTGGGTGCACATGTATGACGTGTGTATGTGTGTGTATACATGTATGACATGTGTGTGCATGTGTGGGTATACACATATGACATGTGTGTGCATATGTGGGCATGCATGTATGACATGTGTGTGAATGTGTGGGTATACATGTATGACATATGTGTGTGAATGTGTGGGTGCACATGTATGACATGTGTGTGGATGTGTGGGCGCACATGTATGACATGTGTGTGCACGTGTGGGTGTACATGTCATGACGTGAATGTGGAGGTCAGGGACAGCTTTGAAAAGAATTGTTTCTCTCCTTCCTCCTTGGGATCCAGGCATTCAGCTCAGGTTGTCAGGCTTACGCAGCAAGTGCCTTTACCTGCTGAGTCATCTCCTGACTCTAGGGTTGATTTTATCCAGGACCTCTATCCTTGCTTACAGAGATGGCTTCCTCTCTATGTCCTATGGCCTTTATTCTGTGTGTGTTTGTCTAAATTTCCTCTTGAAAGAACATTAGTCAGATTGGCTTATGTCTACATTGATGGCTTCATTTTGACTAATCACCTCCTCGCAAACCTTCTGACGCACTAGGCGGGTTTAGGGTGGGGACAAAGTTCAGCACTGATGATGCTGGGTCAGAAAGAAAAGATGCTCCATATCCTTCCTGGAGCCTCCATACTAATCCTCAGCTATTTCCAGACACCCTGCCCCTCGAATGCTCTTCCATCGCAGTTCAGAACCTGGGGTGATTTATCCCCACTGCCCTCGTCAGCCTTGAAAACCTCTTTGTAAACCTTTTAGTTTGCAGCAGGCTTTCTTAAAATCCTTTGTTGTCATTTGTTTATCTCCATTGTGATGTTTTGCTTACTGCCTGTCTTGTGAGTTTTCTAAAAATTGGACAATCTTAAACAACGGCTTGTCTGAAAAGCTCTCTAAAATTAGAATGATAAATCAAAGGTAATATGAAAATAAACATTAATTGCTAGTAGTTACCATGTAATGCCAGAAATGTCAGCTTGACACAATCAGAAGAGTTACAACAAGAGATCTGGAAAAGGAAGAACTTTCTCATGACTTGATGAGAAAGGTACATGGTCTGCTCATTCTTCTATAGCACTGGTGTATATGAATTTTCTTTGTTTTTATCTTTTCTGTTGCTGTGATAAAAATACTCTGACAAAATCGAGTTACAAGTGTGTGTGTGTGTGTGTGTGTGTGTGTGTGTGTGTAGGGTTTATTTCAGCTCACAGTTCAAGGGTACACTCCACTGTGGCAAGGAAGTCAAGGTTTGCTCCGATTGCTTTCTTTACTTTATATACTAGAGGATCCCCTGCCCCGGGAACGGCCCCACCCACAGTTCAGAAGTGTCTTCCTACATCAGTTAACCTACTTAAGATAACACCCTGCAAGCATGCCCAGAGGCCCATTTTCCCAGGTGATTTTAGACTGTGTCAAGTTGATAATTGCCACTACCATAAGAGTTTTGATCCTATGGAGTGGTTTCTCCAGGGAAGAAAGGAAAGCAATGGTGTGCGAACAGCCCCGTTCATTCTTCCTGGAAACCTTATACTAATGTTGCTGGCAGGCTTCTGGTTGGGAGAACTGAGGGCCAGGAAGTTGAGTACCCAACAGCATGACACGGCCAAAGTAGCTCAAATTCAACGTGAACTCAGATGCACCTGCTCCAAACCCCATGGTCCCACCCGCACTATATAATAATTCCTTCTGCTTCCTCCTTATGATTTGTCTGGAATAGAAGAAAATAGTACCATTGTCTATTTGTGCACCATAGAGCGGTGGTATATAAAGCACAGTGGTCGAGAATATGGTACCTGGAACCAGACTGCCTATATGTCAATTCTAGTTCAGCGTCTGATCAGCTTTGTGATCTTGGTCAAGTTTCTATGTCTGTGCCACAAATTCCTAAGACATAACAATAGTACCCATTTTATATATTAATAGTTGGAGAATAAATGATTTGAAACACATTTATAACAGTGATGGGACATATTTTGCTCCATGTAAATATTATTATGCATGCCTTATGGTATGGATAGCATGCTATGGTTTGGAACAGAATGCTCGGCACTTGGTTATGAAGGCAGCTTGCCAAGGCATCTCCTTTTTAAAGCAGCTTTCATGTCTTTATTCCTCAGGCTGTAGATCAGAGGGTTCAGCATGGGGATGATAATAGTATAGAAGACAGACACAACCTTGTTCTGTTCCATGGAACTAAGAGAACTTGGCTGAGTGTACATGAAGGTGATAGTGCCGTAAAAGAGACAGACGGTGGTGAGGTGGGAAGCACAGGTGGAAGATGCTTTGCTCTGGGCCTTCAGGGAATGCATCCTGCAGATGGTCGCCAGGATGCAGGCATAAGAGACCAAGATTACGGTGATGGTAAAGAGGATAAACAAAGCAGAAGATGAGAAGACAACAGCCTCAACTTCAGCAGTGTCTGCACAGGCAAGATGGAGTACAGCGGGGATGTCACAGAAGTAATGGTTAATGATGTTGGGACCACAGTATGGCAGCTCAAAGATGTACCCAGTCAGTAAAGCAGAATTTGCAAGAGAAGCAGTATAGGTGACCACCACCAGTAGGACACATAGACGTTGGGACATAATGGTGTGGTAGAGGAGAGGGTGGCAGATGGCAGCAAAACGGTCATAGGCCATGATGGCCAAGAGCAGGCACTCAGCGGTACCATGGAGAGTCATGAGGGCCATTTGGACCATACAGCCCACAAAGGAGATGGACTGGTTTGCGATAAGGAAGCTCTCCAGCAGCCTGGGGGTGTCTACTGTGGTAAAGGAGGAGTCTATGAAGGAGAGGATGCTCAGGAAGAAGTACATGGGGGTGTGGAGCTGTGAGTTGGTGTGGATTAGGGTGATCATACCCAGGTTGCCCATGAGGGTGACTGAATAGATGAAGAGGAAGAGTACAAAGAGGGTACCATTAAGTCCCTCCATCTGTGTGAGCCCCAGTAGGAGGAACTGAGTGACTCTGGTGCAGTTCTCCATCACAGTGAGCACATCCCTGCAAGAGAGGAGATAAAATATCCTTGTACTCTAGAGTCAGATCCAGGGTCAGTACCCAAGCCCCTCACCTATGTTTTGGGTTGGGGGGACAGAGACTCGTAGCCCAGGCTGGCCTTAAACTGGACAAGTAGCTGAAGATGACCTTGAACTTCTGATCCTCCAGCTTCCACTCCCCGTGATTATGAGGACATCAAGAGGAGTGGGAAGGGGAGAGCGGCATGGATGGAATTCATAGTATTAGCCACGTGTTAGGTAATTTCCTTAAGAGTTATTTAAATGTCATACATTCCTGCTGTTTTAAATATTATGTCCATTTATTTTCAGTGATATCATCAACTTTCTCATTCAGAGGACTTAGTCTAGTAATTTAATATTGTAAACTTAGTCTCTAGCTCGTGCGCACGTGTGTGTGTGTGTGTGTGTGTGTGTGTGTGTGTGTGTAAGCCAAAGGTCAACACTGGGTGTCCTCTCTATTGCTCTCTCCCTTATTTTTTGGGACAGGGTCTCTGGTTGAACCTGGAGCTCACTGGTTTGGCCTTACTGGCTGGCCAGTAAGCTCTAGACGCGCTCCTGTCTCTTCTTCCTCAGCACCACGCCTGGCTTTCTACATAGGTACTGGGAGATTTGAATCAGGTCTTTATGCTTGTGATGCAAGTACTGATTGAGCCATCTCTCCAGCCCCCTGGAATCATTTTTCTATCTTCAAATTTCCTGTTCTAAGCTGAGGGAGGGAGCACAGTGTGTCATCCTAGCACTTCAAAAGCAGGAGCAGGAGGATCACAGGTTGAAGGCCAGCCTGGGCTCCATAGTGAGGTCATGTCTTACAATGAGCATGGGCTGAGGATGTAGCTCAGTTTGTAGGGTGCTTTCCCAGAACTCATGAGGCCCTGGATTCAATCTCCAGTGCAGTATAAACCAGGTGTGGTGATACACACCTGCAGTTCCAACACTTGAGAGGTGAAGGCAGATGGATTATAAGTTGTGTAATTGAGCAGAATATATTAATACAGGAGAGCTCTGATATTAACAATGGATTATTCTGCCAAGGAGAAGTTGGCTAGGGAATCCAAGCGCCCCCCCAAAAGGTAAAGGCTTTTTGCCTGTAAACTGGGATACCTACAAGAAGAGAGGCGGTAAGGCCCTGCTGTCAAAGACCTGGTGTAAGCATGGGAAAGATGTATTAAGACCACACTTTCAAGTGTACAGTTGGTCTCTGGAATGCCAGAGAGTGTAACCAAAGGCCACTAAATCAATAAAGCAAATATTGGTCTCCTTGAGTCAATCAAGACTCCTCTGTCAGCATCAGCTACACCTCACCTGCCTGGAAATACTGTGCAGCAGTGGCAGCCATATGTCTGTATATCCCAAATCTAATTGGCTAGTAGCTCTCTCCTTGGAGGAATAATTCATGGTTGATGCCACAAGCTTACGTCCTCTAGTGGTTAGGAGATGTTATAAGCCACAGTAAGACCTTGTCATCTTTTACAGAAAAGCTATAGTTCATGGATATAGTTTGGTATGGTAATACCATCCAAACATCTGTGTCTAGACCAACATAACCTACCATAATAATTAGTACTGTTTAAATGCCTGTATATCTAATTGCTTGTGCTTCATTAGTAGGATTAAAAGGTTATTCCTAGATAAATTGCCAACCCATGAAAGGAAACAGCCTGAACTGATCAGAGTCCAAAATGACATCTCCAGAGAAAGTAGACTGTTTTGCTTCTCACCCACTTGCACCCCTTTTCTAAAGCCTAGGGAACAATCTGTGGAAGAGGGGGCGTGGTAGAATGTAAGGGCTGCGATTGTGGTGAATTGTGAAACTACAGCAATATAGACTGTACTCTTATTTGATCAACATGCTTGTATATACAAGCCCCTCCAGCTGGACAGTGGGGACCTTGGGCTGTATAAGTTTGGGCAGAGCTGCTTGAAAATTAGTTTTACATGAAGGATGCTTGTATTCATTACTTGTTATTATAAAAAAAAAGAAAATACAGTAATAAAAAAAGGAAAACAGCCTCCCCCCAAATGGATCTTCCAATCTCTCACTCTCTAGCCCTCCCCTCCAAAGCCCAGGGACTCTCACAGAAAAGGTGAGCACATCAGATTGTAAGGGCCAAGGAAGGGAGGTGAATTGTGAGATCACAGCAAAAACAGACTGGACTTTTATTTGATCAGCATGTTTGTGTATGCAAATCTCTTCAACTGGACTTAGGGACCCTGGGTTGTATAAGAACCAGACTCAGATGTTTGCTAATTGGGTTTACATGGATATTCCTTATGTTTATTGCCTATGTTTATGAACTGGTCAAATAAAAAAATTAAGAAAGCAAAAAAAAAAGTTCAAACAAAGAGCCAGGCGTGGTGGAACACACTTGTAATCCCAGCACTTGGGAGGCAGAGGCAGGTGGATCTCTGTGAGTTCAAAGAAAAAAAATTTAAAAAAATTAAAAAAAAAAACTAGCTTAAAGAGAGAAGAAGAAGAAAAAAAAAAAAAAAAACAGTAACAAAAGAAACATAAACCAACAACAAAACCACATTTACAGTTCTGTGGGAAATTGTCACTGCTATTGAGTTTTGGAGGCTTGACCTATTGGCCTAGAAAGGAAATAAAGTAAAGGATATATATGGGACACATTTCAGAGCAAAAATCTCCATCACTGAACATTCCCAAGGCCAGGGACACATGAAACCACATCCCTCATGGCATCAGAATGCAAGGTGACCCAGCAGAGCAGTCACTGTCCCAGTGCTATGGGTGAGATTGCACCTCCCTGATAGCTTTGTGGCCCCCTAACTTAAGGTGGCTGTGAAGGTGAGTATATCCGGTGTGCTGGATAGCTTTAGTGTCAACTTGACGCACCTGAGTTGAGGGAGCCTCAATTGGGGAATTTCCTCCATTGGACTGGCCTGTGGCCGTGTCTGTGGGGTATTTTCTGGATTGTTGGGTGATGTGTGAGAGCACAGCCCACTGCAGGTGGTGCTACCCCTGGGCAGGTTGTTGTGTGTTGTATAAAAAGCAGGCTGAGCATGGGTCAGTGGAGCAAGCCAGTAAGCAGTGTTCCTTCATGGCCTGTGCTCCAGCTCCTGCCTCCGGGTTCCTTCCCCGAGTTCCTACCTTGGGCTCCCTGAGTGATGAACTGTGACCCAGGAGATGTGAGATGAATAAACTCCTCCCCAAGGTGGTGTTGGTCAGAGTGTTTTGTCTCAGCAATGGAGAAACAAACTAGAACATCTGGAAATAGGGTCTGTGCAGATGTAATGGGGTTGAGATGAGCTCATACTCAAGGAGGAGGGGTCCTACTACAGAATGATTGGTGCTTCTATAAGAAAAGGAAACAGACATAGGGAGGAGACTGCATGTGAAAATAGACTCAGAAGGACACATAGACTCAGAAGTACACATAGACTCAGCAGGAAGAAGGCCAAACAAAGGAGGCAGAGGTGGGGCGGGTCTTCCAGAAGCTTAGGAATGCAGGAGGCTTCCAGAAGCCAGAGGAAGCTCAGGAAGGACCCGCCCCTGGACGCTGAACTCACAACACCTTGATATTAGTTCAGCCTCAGGAGCTGTGAGACAAGAATTTTCCCTTGCTTTAAGTAGTTCGTAGTACTTGACTAAGTAGCTCTAGGGAATGAGCTTACCATGTCAGGGCTCTTCTGTTTCATAGGGACCTCCTTCCTGAGTAGTTGCCGGAAGGAGCTGAAGATGACCAGTGGTTGGAGTGGTCAGTCTTAGTGACCGCCTGGAAGGGTAGGGATGAACCTGGGAAACATAGCAAGATCCCATCTCAAAAAATAAAAGCAAAAAATGAGTTTTTTTTTTTAAATTTTATTTATTTTTTTATATGTGTATGAATGTACTGTCTGCATGTAGGTTTGTGCACCCGTGTCGTGAAATGCCGCGGAGGTCAGAAGAGGGTCTCGGATTCTTCTGGAACTGGAGTTCTCCTGGAATTGGAGTTACAGATGGTTCTTAGCCGCCATGTGGGTGCTGGGGATCGAACCCGGGTCCTCTGCAAGAGCAGTCGGTGCTCTTAACCGCTAGGCTATCTCTCCAGCCCCCAAAAGATGAGTTTTTATGAACATGAATTAGCACTAATTGGAGTCAGTGAGTTAAAAATAAAGAAGACATGAAGTGTGGAGGGGCCCAGGATGGGGGGTCAGGGAAGACCTGGAGTGGGGAGAGAAAATGGATGCGATCAAAATACATTGTACACATGCATAGCATTCTCAAAGAAGAAATAAAAAATCCACTAATAAGAATAATTCACGGGCTGGAGTGATGGCGTAGTGGTTAAGAGCGCCGACTGCTCTTGCAGAGGACCTGGGTTTGATCCCCAGCACCCACATGGCAGCTGAGAACCGTCTTAACTCCAGTTCCAGGGGAATCTGATGCCTTCTTCTGACCTCCATGGCATTGCATGACACGGGTGCACAAACCTACAGGCAGACAGTACATTCATACACATACGAAAATAAAAAATAAAAACAAAAAGATTAATGCTCAAGGCCCAGGGAAATAGCTCAGTGGGTAGAGGCGACTACCACCAAGCTTGATGACCTGTGTGGTGGACCGGAGCCTGGGCACGTGTGGACTAACATTTCAGCCAGCATGCTTCAGAGTCATGAGGAGAAATCACACACCTCTCTGTCTATGTGCTGTGAGTTGGGATGGTATGTGATGATGGGGAGGTCTAGGATTGGCCCCTGTTAGTTGATGCCGCATAACGTGGAGGCTGTCTGTTCCAAACCTGTATAAGCTGCCTGGAATTCCTACAAGTTGTACCACCTAATGAGATCTCTGGGTTGTTATTGAGCACATGTTTTTCTTAGCCAGATCGATCGTGGGGCTATTAATCTTACAGCTAAGTTTTCAGTTTGGTCGTGGGAATTAGCAATTCCCCAGCTGATTGTTTGGTTGGGAAAGCCAGCAGCCTCCAGCCCAGTGTTTGGCTGTGGAATTACCAGTTCCACAGCTGCGGGTTTAGCTCCAAGGCCATCAGCCTGGTGGCTGCGTGTGGGCCGTGGGACCACCAGCTTCTCGGCCGTGTGGTTGCCCTGGAATGACCAGTTCCACGGCTGAGTGTTTAGCTGTGGTATCATCAATTCCATAGCTGAATGTTTGGCTATGAGACCCTCAGTCTCGCAGCCACAGGACCAGTGTTTGGCCCTGAGATCATCTGCCTCCTGGCTGCTCAGCAGGAACCCACAGACCTGAATTTGAACCCTTGGGACCACATAGTGGAAGGAGAAAACCAACTCCTGCAGATTATTCTCTGTATTCGTGCAGTGGTACCTCCTTCTCCCACCTCCACTGATACCCCACTCTCCCCCCTCCCCACACAGACACATATGTACAGTAAAAACGTAAAGATTTATTACAAATAATTATAGAAACACTAACACTACTTTCTAGGTAAGGCGTCTTATATATTGTATGCGAATAAACATTCATGAATAAATGAAAATAACAAATATAAAAAGATGAGTTTCCGCAAATCTTTGTTCATAAAGCTAGTAAGAAAATATGAAAAACATAAAATAAAGATGGTGTTATTTATTATTTCAGAAAATGGGGCAGAAAGATTATTAGAGGCAGGGTGGAGGTGCCTGACCAGAAAGAAGCAGAGTCTTACAGGCTCGTGGGACCTTGCTCATATGAACATACTACACTGTTGATAACATGCACAAGACCCAAGCAAACCCAGTCAGACAAAAACCAGCATAGAACTGGGGGAACGGGCCAGAGGCTACAACTTTGGCAAGGAATTATTGGCAGCTGATCACTGCTGGGTGACGGAGAGTTGATCGTTAAGGGAGTAATGCTAGTTAGATAAGCAGAACAGGCTTCGGTGGATAAACTCCTGCCAAGGGACATCTGGGAACACAAACGACTTGATAGGCCTTACATATAATGACAAAATGCATGAAGACCCAGGGACAGGCTACAGGGAGCTAGATATGATTAAGATGTATTGTGTGAAATCCACAACAATTCAATTAAAAATATGTTAAGAAATATTTGGGGGCTGGAGAGATGGCCTAGCGGTTAAGAGCGCCGACCGCTCTTGCAGAGGACCCGGGTTCGATCCCCAGCACCCACATGGCGGCTGAGAACCGTCTGAAACTCCAATTCCAGGAGAACTCCAGTTCCAGGGGAATCTGACACCCTCTTCTGACCTCCGCAGCGTTGCACGTCACGGGTGCACAGACTTGCATGCAGACAATACATTCATACACATACGGAAATAAATAAAATTAAAAAAAAAAGAAATATCATTTGGGAAAGGGGGAGCTCTGAGAGAACAAAAGCTTCAGAGTGATAAATCTATGACAAAGGACTGAGGCTTGAGCTTCAGCTAGCTACATACATGGGACATGGTAGCATGTGCCAGTCTTGTGCCTTAGGGTCCAGTGAAAGGCCCCATTCTCAAGGCAGAACTGGAATGAGATGGCCTGGCGGTTGGGAGCGCCAACTGCTCTTACAGAGGACCCGGGTTCGATCCCCAGCACCCACATGGCGGCCGAGAACCGTCTGAAACTCCAATTCCAGGAGAACTCCAGTTCCAGGGGAATCTGACGCCCTCTTCTGACCTCCGCGGCATTGCACGACACGGGTGCACAAACTTGCATGCAGACAGTACATTCATACACATACAGAAATAAATAAAATTAATAAAAAAATTTTAAAAAAAAGGAATGAGATCTCTAACAAGAGAACAGGTTGAAAAATCTAAATGGCTCTCAAACCCATGATGCTTCTCTGACATGTCATCATCCCAAATCAGCCTCGAGGTCTGAAATAACCAAGCCAGAGGGTAAGCTCAGCTGCCAGGGGCTGTTCGGATCAGTCAGGCATCTGCTGATGGTTTAGGCTTCTGCTGTGATGGGCTGGTATCTGAGCTATACTGCTTGTAAAATGTTTGGGATTCCATGTGGCATGAGTAACAATGAAAACAAAGAAGGAATAGGCAGAGGCTGTTCAGAGCATCCCAGAGTCAGCTCTGGCCTGAAATGCAGCCTGCTGTGGTGATCACCAGAGGGAATGTGGAGAGCTATGTATGGACTGATGCTCCTAGTCTCTCCTCTCATGGAAGAAGAGTGCCTTATGTGTCCAGAGGGATCCAGATAAAGGGTTGAATGTGTTTAGTTCTGCTCTGTCCTCTTTGATTATTGGAAATATGGGATCTGTTCTATTCTTCTCCTTTATAATGTGGATCTTAAAACTGGGTTGTTAAGTCAGTCTAATTCTGAGGCTCAGCTAAAAAGCCTTTTTTGCTTTATTTATTTATTTATTTATTTATTTATTTATTTATTTATCGTGTGTGTGTGTGTGTGTGTGTGTGTGTGTGTGTGTGCATGTGTGTGTTTGCTTGCTGTGGTACAAATGTGGAGGTCAGAGAACAAGTTGCAAGTTGCTATGGTGGAGATTTGGAGGATTCTGGATTCCTTGTACAATGTCTGGTTTCTCGGCCTGAGGCTTTAGTGAGGGGTATTTGAACTGAATGTTGAAGTACACAAGATTCTGCCCTCAGAGAGCTGAAGGGTGGATAAATGATGGAAATATGTAGGAGGTAGATTTATCAGGTTTTGCTCATTAATTGGATTTGTGGGCTGAAGTCCACCAGGGCTGGCCTACAGATTCCTGGTTTGAATAGGATGGTTAATAGACTTCAGCACAGAGAGAGGACTTACCAAAAGAGGTAATGTTCATGAAAGTGGAAGCCAGTTCGAAATGGGAAAGTACCTGAGAACTTCTAAAGATCCTTTCCCTCGCCATAGGCTGTTATAGAGATATGGATGAGCACAGTTCTCTCATAACACTGCTCTTTCCTTGGGTGCAAGAGAACTCATCTTTATGGACTAGATATACTTTGTATTTTATTTGTTATCTTTATTTTATGTGGATTAGTATATTACTTGCATATGTATAAGTGCATGTGTGTCATGCAATGGCTGTGGAGGTCAGAAGATCCCCTGGAACTGGAGTTACAGTGGTTGTTAGTTGCCATGTGGGTTCTGGGAATCGAACCCAGGTCCTCTGCAAGAGCAGCTGGTGCCCTTAACCACTGAGCCATCTCTCCAGCCCTGATATACTTTGTATTTTTAAAAAATATTTATGTATTAAGTACAATGTATAGTCTCAGTGGCTTTCATAAATAACTTTCTCCTTGAGGTGGTTTTTTTTGGTATTTTTGAGACAGGGTCTCCCTTTAATCCCAGCTGGTTTGGAGCTCGCTCTGTAGACCAGGCTGGCCTTGAACTCACAGAGACCCGTCTGCCTCTGCCTCCTGAGCGCTGGGATTAAAGGCATGACCAGCTCCCCTTGAGTTTAATGGATGGGAGAAAAGACCATCAGAGTAGTCTGAGCATTATTAATAAATAATCCTTTTAAACAAACAATTCATTAACCAGCCTTGGGCAGGAGATATTGTCCCACCTGTCCGTATGTTTGACTCTGACCATATAGTCCTGTAGGCACAGAGTTGGTGAGAGCTTTAAGTGGAACAGTGACATGGTCATGCTAAAATGGTTAAAAATGAATTTGATGGAAACCAGAGTATGTGGGGGGGTAGCAAGATATACTCGGCAGTTGGTCACAATGACCTTAGCTAGGATATTAATACTGGAAAGACCAAGGTGACTTAAATACATGAGATCTTTGCCTGTGGTGAGTTCAAGAGTAAAGAGATGAAGGAAATATAGAGGAGATCAATTTATCAGTTATTGATCATTAACTGGATTTGTAGGAAGTTATCAGAGATGGGTTCCAGGCTCCAGGTTTGTATAGAAAGGTTATAATGTCATCCATTCTTTTTTTTTGGTCTTTTCAAGACAGGGTCTCCCTGTAGCCCCAGCTGTCCTGGAACTCGCTCTGTAGACCAGGCTGGCCTTGAACTCACAAAGATCCGCCTGCCTCTGCCTCCCGAGTGCTAGGATTAAAGGCATGCGCCACCATGCCCGGCATAATGTCATCCATTCTTATAGGTAAATGGTTCAAGGAAGGAGGTAATGAATTTCATTTAAAAATCTGGGGCTGTCAGGATAGCGCAGATATTAAAAGGCTGAGGCTAAGAACGGTAAAAATCTGGTTATTGGGGCTGGAGAGATGGCCTAGCGGTTAAGAGTGCTGACTGCTCTTGCAGAGGACCAGGGTTCGATTCCCAGCACCCACGTGGAGGCTGAGAGCTGTCTTTAACTCCAGTTCCAGGGGAATCTGACACCCTCTTCTGACTTCTGCAGCACTGCATGACACGGGGGCACAAACCTACATGCAGACAGTACACTCATACACATAAAAAAATCCAATTATTATTTTTTTAAATTTTATGTGTATGAGTGTATTGCTTGCATGTAAGTAGGTAGGTGCACTCGTGTCGTGGAATGCCAGAAGAGGACGTCAAACCCACTGGAAATGTAGTAGAGACAGTTGTTAGCTGCCATGTGAGTCCTGAGACTCAAACCCAGGTCCTCTGCAAGAGCAGTCAGTGTTCTTAACCACAGAGGCATCTCTCCAGCCCCATGAATTTCAGTTTTGATAGAGTGACTTTGGGAGATCCAAATCCTAGGATAGATCCGCATACTGTTTTGAAGAATAGGCAGTGTTTCCTATAGAAGACATGTTTGAGGACTATTGACATGTATTCAGTTATTCAATGAATATTTATTATGCATGTGGTCTCCCAATCACCACATAAGAGATGGACATACAATGACAAGGAGAAGATGGGCATGGGTTAGAGTTTGTGGGGGGTGGTCATACACTTACAAATAATCACAAAGATCATTCTAAATTACAGCCAGTACTCTGAACTAGAGCTGCCCAATTCTATGAGCCCTAGATTGGGAAATTCGATTCAGAGAGGGAGAGGGTCAAAGACACTTTCCCTAGAACATACTTCCATAGAAGGAAAGAGTGGGCTTAACCTATACAAAGCCCTGAGGTCTGAGGGATGCTGGCGAGGAGGAATGAGGAACCGTCAATGTAGGTAGAAGGCAGAGGGACAGGATGTGATACAAACCTTGCCCAGCAGGCAGGAAGTAAGTGTTGTGTAAATTTATTGAGTGCTTGCTGCAGGTCAGGCAGTGTTCCAGATGACTGATTTCATTTAATCCTTTTAGAAATCTTATGGAAAGTATTATTAATATCTGCTTTCCATAGGAAGAAACGGAAAAGAACCTAAGTAACTTACAAAAAGAGATGGTAAATTGCAGAGCTAGGATTTGAATTTAAATGGCCAGTTTCACCCGGCCTTAATCGTAGCACTTGGGAGGCAGAGGGGGACAGATCTCTCTGAGTTCAAGGCCAGCCTGGTCTACAGAGTGAGTTCCAGGCCAGGTGGGGCTACAGGGAGACCCTGTCTCAAAAAGACAAAAAAAAGGGGGGGGGCAATTTCTATAGCTTAGACTGTGATTCAGTACTGCAGACCATGTTAAGGAAGTTGCTTTTATTTTTTTTTTTTTATTTTTTTTTTTTTTTGTCTTTTTCGAGACAGGGTCTCCCTGTAGCCCCAGCTGTCCTGGAACTCACTCTGTAGACCAGGCCGGCCTTGAACTTACAAAGATCCGCCTGCCTCTGCCTCCCAAGTGCTAGGACTAAAGGCGTGCGCCACCACGCCCGGCAAGGAAGTTGCTTTTAAAAATATCTATGTATTTTAATTTATACTTATTCGTGTGTGATTATGTGTATGCTGCATATGGGTGTTTGTGTGTGGCGTGTGTGGCACGTGTCTGTGGGTTCCCACAGAAGTCAGAAAAGGGTGTTGGATCACCTGGAACTTGAGTTGCAGGTAGTTGTGAGCTGCATGACGTGGATGCTCAGAACTGAACTCTGGACCTCTAGAAGAGCAGTAAGTGTTCTTAACCCCTAAGCCATTTCTCCAGCCTCAGGAATTACTTTTTTAATTGGGATACTATTGAAGATGAATGAAAATAAAATAAAATACATATAACTTGATCGCTCTGAAAATAACCGTGGAGAAATAATTGAAGGAGGGTCAATGGTTGGGAGGTCACTAAAAATCATTTGGGAGTGATACATAGCTTAAATTGGAGTGGGAGTGGTGGAGATGGGGGCGTAAATAGGTTGGGAGACAGGACTTGGTGATGGGCTGAAGATGACAGGCAGTAGAGAAGGATGGGGTGGATCAAGGTCTCCTGTACAAAAAGAACCAGCAGTTGAAGCTGGGAGGGGTTAGGGTGTGTCAGAAAGCTTGCGCTGTTAAATGCAAGATGTCTCAGGACAAAACTCCCAAGGAAAATGTATTTCATATTTACCACACATTGTTTCTGAGCTCTGTTTTCATCCTCACTCATCTCGATTCTGGGCCTGGAGATAACTTTGAAGAATTTCGAGCATGACTACGAGGAATTGAAGATAAGGGAATTTGGGAATGCCTTCTATGCTTCAGCTCACTTACCTGTGGTCAGTTAGAGATTGCCCACCATGAGCTTTGTAGTTGGAGACCCCTTGCAGACGTTTCTCTTCTTTTTTCATTGATTACTTCTGGCCAGCTTTCTCAAGAAAATGTCTCATTCACCCAGTTGTAACAAAGCCTTTTGAGTCTTTATTCCCAGGAAGACTTGTATCTTAAGGCACAACTGATATTTTTCACCCTGATCTCTATAGAATTTGCAAGTATGGCAGTGAGAATTTGTGATTACTTCTCCAGGGACCAAATCTTGTCCCTAAGGCATGCCAGAGAGACCTTGATGTTTGGGAGCCACCGAAGTGCAGAGCCTCTTCATCTCGGTGTCTATTCCCCGCAGGCTTCTCTTTTCAGTTTAACGAACGTAAAAGACTCTAGGCTAAGAGGTAAGTAAACAGGGACATATATGAACATAATCCCTGTGCCTCACATAGGGAAGTGACGAGATGCTAATGACATCAATAATCCACAGCTGTGTGGTCTTTGAAGTTCTAGTTTGCTAGTGTTATTCCTTTGATCCTCAGGATGTCCCTGGGAAAGAAGCTTGGTGATTGTTTTAATATCTATACCATATATATAATACGTGTGTGCACAACCGATATATACAAATACACACATATAAATATATACACAGTTTTCTGTATCTCTGGGGGATTGCTTCCAGTCTCTGCTAGAGATAGTAAAATCCATAGATTCTCAAACCCCTTAAATAACACAGTGTAGCATTTATATAGAAGCTCTGTTTATCCTTCAGCATGCCTTATGTCATCTCTGGGTTACTTATAAGATCTAATAGAATATAATTGTTACGCAAATAGTTGTTATGCCATATTGTTTAGGAAATAATAACAAGAAGAAAAGGTCAAAACATTTTTCAGGATAGGCACAATTTCCTCCCTAACATTTTTGATCCCTGGCTGGTTGAATGCACGGATGTAGAGTTATGTATCCCCCACCCCCTCCCTTAAGTGTTGAAAACATGTCTTTGGCTCTCAAGAAAACATTATTTCTCTCTTCCCCAAATGGCTTTATTGTCTTTATTAAAACTGTATAAGCATACTGTAAAAAAAAAAAAGTGAGCAACACAGAAAGTAAAATGTCATCTCAAGTCTCGGCACCACAACAAATGGGCTGATGAATGCTCTGCTTTATATTAGTCTCTCAGTGTGCTCATGACTAATTTTCCAATCATACCATATGAGCTATTCCCTCATTTACTTTCCTTCTTAGTAAGAGAATATTAGTGTACATCATATTTATGGGTGCTTTTTTTTTTTTGTTATTGTTGTGTGTTTGTGTGTGTGTATGTGTGTGTGTGTGTGATCATTCATTTAACTCACTCACACTGGTTGACAATAAGGCATCTCTGCCTTTTCACTCTTACATATAATTCACAGATGGAGAGATGAGGCATCGGCCTGGAGGGCTAAGGGAGAAGGAAGTTCCGAGAAGTCACATTTCCCAGGCGGGAAGGAAGAGGTTACTTCCACCTTGGGGGGAGGGGGCCCCACCAGTTTGGATTTTCATAGCCTTGGGGGAAATCACCATACAAAACAAAGAGCCTTGGTAGGCAAATGACTTGTTTGTGTAAAAGAGAAGAGGCAGGTGGATCTCTGTGAGTTCAAGGCCCGTCTGGTCTACAAAGTGAGCTCCAGGCCAGCTGGGACTAAAGGGAGACCCTGTCTCAAAAAGACCAAAAAAAAAAAAAAAGAAATGAAGTCCCTAAGCCTGCTCTTGTGGAAGTGAGTTGCTCTTCTGGAGGTTAGGTTTCCTGCCTGTAGCCTGGGCTTTATTTTGGGAAAATCTTGCAGTGATCTCATTACACCACAGAGAGGAAACTTCCATGTCCTTCTTCTGCACTACATTCCAGCCTGCACAGTTCACCTGATGTATCACCCTAAAAATATGGCCCCTTCCTCTTGTCACTTTATATTTTAAGTTTAGGATGGTTCTAGTCATCAGTTCTCTGTGACTCCTTTCTTGTAAACTGGATTGATGGGTGATATATTGTAATGGAAGAAAGTCTTGGGTCAAATTCTTCCTATCTTATAAGTCAAAAAGACTCTTGGGGAATATCTAGCTCAAAATATTTAGTAGTAGGTAAAGAGGTCCAAGAAGGAGAAGGGCTACTTGCTACATAGAGGCTACGTAGCCAGGGAAATCTAGGGGTTAAAGACTGGTCTTTTTCAATTAAAATATATCCTGAAACTGCCCATACTGCCGTGGCATTGATCTGCTGTTTCCAGTTCAACCGGATGGATGTCTGGACCCGCTGGGGGAATATGTGTCATTAGCCATCTAGGACATAGAGTCTCTGTATATGGTAACAAACTTTTCCCCAGCTGAACTTACTTCCCTGCTGTCTCCGTGGAGCTTGGTGGGAGGGGGAAAAAAAAAGCAGTTTTGTAGCCCCACCACTGTGTCGTTGGTGGGAGGAAGCAAAGTTCAGTTTCCATGGGAACACTATAGAGTCCTGGGGTGAATTTAAGCAATAATAATAAGTTGAATGTGAGAACTGAAATCATCTATGTTCACATGGTTTAAGTACTGGGAGTAAGTGCCAAGACTTATCTGGCTTAACTAGTTGTTTCAGGAAATTCCGACCAAGGAAGAAATGGCTGTAAACCAATAAATAACTTCATAGTTTGCTGCGCAGACTCTACGCAAGCTACTTTTTTATCTGAATAAACAGGTGTCTCCTCTGGGCGAACAACTCTCCTGTCAAGAAAATAGATGACTCATAAGGACAATTTACACAGCAAATAGCTTACTTACGGAGACCTGCTTCCAGGCCCTTCTACCCTGTGTCACTACTAAACTATGTCACAAACTTTGCCCATGTCCGATCTGTTTCCTAGCTTGGAAAAAAAAAAAAAAAGAGCAAAAAAACCCCTACTTTAAACCGCCTGAGTCCAGACCTTAAAATCCTAGGACTGGGGCTGGAGAGATAGCCTAGAGCACAGACTGCTCTTGAGAGCTCCGACTGCTCTTGCAGAGGACCTGGGTTCGATCCCCAGCACCTACATGGCAGCTGAGAACCGTCTTTGACTCCAGTTCCAGGGGAATCTGATGACCTCCATGGCATTGCACGACACGGGTGCACAAACCTACTTGCAGACAGTACATCCATACACATACAAAAATAAATAAAAAATTAAAAAATTTTTTTTAAAAATCCTAGGACTATTATTCATTAACTTCCTCCCTTTGAGATATTAGTGAAAGTATATCAAGGTGGTATTTTTTTTTAAATTTTATTTATTTCTGTATGTGTATCAATGTACTGTCTGCATGCAGGTCTGTGCACCCGTGTCGTGCAATGCCGCGGAGGTCAGAAGCGGGTCTCGGATTCCCCTGGAGCTGGAGTTCTCCTGGAATTGGAGTTTCAGACGGCTCTCGGCCGCCATGTGAGTGCTGAGGATCGAACCCGGGTCCTCTGTAAGAGCGGTCGGCGCTCTTAACCGCTAGGCCATCTCTCCAGCCCCCAAGGTGGTATTCTTAAAGAACTTTTAAAATAAAAAATTGTTTAATATGATGATGATGATGTATGCGTGAGTGTGGGTACACTCAGGCTGTGGTGCACATGGAAGTCAGAAGACATCTTTCAGGAGCCAGTTCTTTCCTTCCATTGTGGATTCCAGGGATTCAACTCAGTTTGTCAGGAGTTCTGGGGTTACAGGATTGTATCACCAAGTTTAGCTTTTTTTTTTAATTTTAATTTTTTAAACATTTTCTTTCTCTTTGGGTCATCATTATTTCTCTGATAACTAAGAAGAAAAATAGAATTATAGTAGTCGCTACAAATGGAGTTGACCTCATCAGCAGGTGATGTCACTGGTACAGCTAAGGTTTCAGATTAACTGTGACATCAGGACTGGAAGACCTGTTATGCAAAGTTATCTTAAATATTCTTTTGCACAAGGAAAATTCGAAGTTCTAAGATAATAGATCCCTCTGTGATTTGGGGGAGACATCCAAAAGTTGGCTTCTTTAAGTGGTGGCACACGCCTTTAATCCTAGCACTTGGGAGGCAGAGGCAGGTGGATCTTTGTGAGTTCAAGGCCAGCCTGGTCTACACAGTGAGTTCCAGGACAGCCAGAGCTACAGGGAGACCCTGTCTCAAAAAGACCAAAAAAAAAAAAAAAAAAAAAAAAAGTATTAGTTCTTAAGTCCTGAATTTTTAATTCAATCAATAATCAGTGCTTGTCTACTTTTTTTTTTTTTTTGAGACTATGTCTTTTTTTCCTCCGTGGATTACAGCTGGGTGGCAAAGCTTTCACATGAGCTGAATTGGAGGCAGGGTCATGTTGTGTGTTGGAGGCTGGCCTCAAATTCCAGATGGTCTTGCCTCTCAGCCCCTGGAGAACTGTTACTGCAAGCCTGCATGGTGTGCTGGCTGTTTATTGTTGAAGCCAGGCTGCATTTTTCTTGAAAGAAGAAATGGTATCATTATTTGTTGCTGCTGGCAAAGAAAATTTCATGATAGAATGGGATGCAGTTTAGTTGGTAGAGCACTTGCCTGGGATGCACACGGCCCTGGCTTTGATCCTTAGCCCTGTGATGTTGTACTCCTATGATCCCAACTGACCCTTAGCACTGTGGATCCCAGCTCTTGGGAGGCAGAGTCAGGAGGATTAGAAGGTCAAGATCACCATTGGCTATACACTGAGTTTGAGGTTTCAAAAACCAACCAACCAGGATCTGGAGAGGTGGCTCAGGGCTTATGAACATTGAATGCTCTTGCAGAATACCTGAGTTCGATTCCCAGAACCCACATGGCAGCTAACAACTGTCCCTAGTTTCAGGGGATGTGACACCCTCTCCTGACCTCTGCAGGCACTGTACAACATGGGTCCACTTATACACAAGCAGACAATATAGTCAAACACATAAAAAATAAAAATAATTGCTGAGCATGGTGGCGCAAGCCTTTAATCCCAGCACTTGGGAGACAGAGGCAAGCAGACCTCTGTGAGTTCCAGGACAGCTGGGGCTACAGGGAGACCCTGTCTCAAAAAGACAAAAACAAAAAACAAAAAACAAAAAACAACTGAACAACTAACCAACCAACCAACCAACTGGCAAAACTCCCTAAAGCCCCAAACAAAACAAAACAATAACAACAACAAAAAAAAAACCCCAAAACCCTGAACACATAAGCAAACCAAAAAAATACTCCAGGCTAAAATGACAAGCATCCAGGAAGAGGCCAAAAGGAGAGGTGAATGGCTTTAATTGGGATTTTGTTGGTAAGAGGGTCTGGATAAGGTGGTAGCTCCAGGAGCCTTTGCTTGCTTTCTCCTTCCTTCCTTCCTTCCTTCCTTCCTTCCTTCCTTCCTTCCTTCCTTCCTTCCTTCCTTCCTTCCTTCCTTCCTTCCTCCTTTCCTTCCTTCTATTTCCTTTCTTTTTTCTTCCCTTTCTTTCTTTCTTTCTTTCTTTCTTTCTTTCTTTCTTTCTTTCTTTCTTTCTTTCTTTCTTTCTTTCTTTCTTTCTTTCTTTCCTTCCTTCCTTCCTTCCTTCCTTCCTTTCCTTCCTTTCTATTTCCTTTCTTTTTTCCCTCCCTCCCTCCTCCTTTCTTTCTTTCTTTCTTTCTTTTTCTTTCTTTCTCTTTCTTTTTCAGACTATCCCATTTCTTTCTTCTTATTCCAAGTTGGCCATCAGATGCTCTGCAGAAACTGAAAACTTCCCATAGGGAGTTAAGGATCTATGGTATTAACGGAAATTTGAACCATGAGGAAAAACAAGGGAGTAGCTCTTTGGATTTCTTTTGGAGATGGTAGAAATCTGAACCATGAGGAAATATTTCTTTTGGAGATGGATTTCTTTTGGGGATGGTAGACAACTAAACATATTTCATAATTCTTTGCAAAATCCTCAGCAATTTTGGGCACCACAGTGGAGTATAGGCTTTGAAATGAGCTAGATCAAGCTCTATCAGTTATCAGCTATGTAAGACCTTAGACAAGTTAATTCACTGGTTTCCTCATTTTCTCATATGTAGATTAGGCATTGTGGATTTACAGAGTTATGTGCACAATAGGCTTCACAGAATACCTGGTATATAACATATTCAGTACAAATTAGTGAACAATTATTGTTAGAAAAGCAAGACACATAACTGGCATTTTCTTTTATCATTTGAACTATATATAAATAAGCATTCTTGAATCCTTGATAGAAAGCTCAGCATTTTTGATTCCTACCTACAGTCTAACGGAAGAGGTGAGACACATGGTCAGTTAATAGTGATGAGCCGAGGAGTGTAACCCTGAAACAACAACTCAGCCCTGTCCCAGTGATAAATATCCTGTGTTTGTGTGAGTTCCTGGGAGCGGAGGGCATCAGAAGTGAAGTGTCATCTATGGCTACTCTCTCCTATTTGGGACAATGTAGACATGGCAGAGAGGTCAATGTCGGGCACTAGAATATGAGGGAGTCTTCAGAAGAAGCTAAGCACCAATCAAGCTTTGTTTATAAGTAGGAACAAAGAGGGCTCTGCAAACACCTTCCTTGTCCAACCTGCGAGGCTATTTTGACCTCCAAATTCTCTAGGACAAGAAATGTGATATTTGGCTGGAGTGATGGCTTAGTAGTTAAGAGCACTAGCTGCTTTTGCAGAGGACCCGGGTTCAGTGTCCAGCACCCCCATGGTGGCTAATAGCCATCATAACTGCAGTTCCTGGGGATCCGATGTCCTTGTCTAACCTCCGTGGGTATTGCATGACACAGGTGCAGTTATAAAAATACACTCATACACATAAAGTAAAAAATATTAAAAAAGGAGTGTGATAATTGGTTTTTTTTTTTTTTTTTGGAGTGTGATATTTGTGTCGCTTGCAGGGCACCGTCTGCTTTTCTTACTTATATTTGATCCTGACTATTATGTTGATTTTCTTGTCTTAGATTTTGGAATGCTCTTCTTCTCTTGGTATTTGGTCCTTGGTTCATCCTTGGCTTGAGGTCATGATTCTGCTCCCTGGGGCATGATAACATGTCCTTTCTCTGCTCTGTTGCAGGACTTCAGGCTCTGCTCAGCTCCTCAATACCGTAAGAGGTCAGCTGAGCACATATGAATACATGATGCTAAGACAGAAGGCGTGGATGAAGAGAGCATTGTCTTGGGCTGTCAGGGAATCGATCCATCAGAAAGTAGCTGGACAACAGGAATGGTCAAGCAGAGCAGAGGTGGCTTGTTAATGTCAACAGAGATAAGACGGAACGTGGAAAGAGGGGAGAAGGTCACAGAGGTTGTGACTAATGATGTTGGGTACACAGGAAGGGAACATGAAGATGTCATTCTGCAGAACTATGTCCCTGATTTCAGTAGCCAATAGACTTAAAATCATTTTATTTTTCTAGATTATGGGTTTCTAGATAATGGGTTTCGCCATGGAGTCTTTATACTCGGTTTTTGTTGATCCTACTCTCCCACTCCCTTCTCCAATCCCCGTACCCTCCTGCTGATGCTTCCCTCCCCACCCACACCAGCCATCCTCTTCCTCTTCCATGTCCTATGTTGTGGCCAAGTACGGCCTTGAACTTTCTGATTCTCCTGCCTTGGTTCCTGGGTGCTAGGATTATAGGCATGTGTCACCATACCTGGTTTGTGCAGTGCCAGAGATCAAATCCAGGGCTTTGCTCATGCCAGGCAAGAACTCTACCAGCTGAGCTATATCACAAGCTCTTAGCCCCCCCCACCACACACACTTAAGACAGTTTTCCTCTTTCATGGTCCCATTTCTGGTTTCATGGCCTATATCCATGCATGTGCACACACACACACACACACACACACACACACACACACGAAAATACAGACTCTTCATATGAGAGAAAATATGTGTTATTCCTCTTTCTGGGTCTAGGATACTCATCTTAAGATACTAATTTCTACTTCCATCCATTTACCTGAAAAAATGTCATGATTTTATTTTGTAATTAATTAATTAATTAATTAATTAATTAGACTGTGTGTGTGTGCACAAATATGTCATAGCATGCATGAGGCGATCAAAAGACAACTTTGGGATTCGGTTTTCTCCCTTTACCATCTGAATGCTAGGATGCAACTCAGGTTGTCAGGCTTGGCAGTAAGTGCTTTTACCCACTGAACTGTCTCCCCAGCCCTGATCTTGTTTTTCTTTATGGCTGAATAAAATCCCACTGTGTATATGTGCTACATTTTCAATATATACTCATATGTCAATGGGCTTCTATTTCCTACCTATTTTGAATAGTGCAACAACAAACATGGATGTGTAAGTACCTCTTTGGATGTATACTCAGGAACAGCATGGGTCCTTTGATGGTTCTATTTTAGTTTTTTCAAAAAAACTTCCATACTAATTTCTTCTTTTTTTTTTTCTGGTCTTTTTGAGACGGGGTCAACCTATAGCCTCAGCTGGCCTGGAACTCACACTGTAGAGTGGGCTGACCTTAGGACTCACAGAGATCTGCCTGTTTCTGCCTCTGGAGTGCTGGGATTACAGGCGTGTGCCACCATGCCTGGCATGAATTTTTACAGTGGTTGGACAAATTTACATTCCCACCAGCAGTTCATAAGAGCTGCTCCTTGCCAGGTCCTCACCAGCAGTGCTATTTCTTTTCCTGATGACAGCCATTTTGATTGGGGTGGGATGGAATCTCAAAGCACTTTTAATTTGCATTTTTTCTTGGCTAAGGATTTAGAACACTTTTTCAAGTATTTCCTAACATTTGTATTTCTTCTTTTGAGAACTATACATTCATTGGCCCACTTATTGATTGGAAGGTTTGAGGACTTTTGTGTTTAAATTTGGGGGGTTATGTATTATAGATATTAACTAGTCTGAGGTTTAGCTGGCAAAGACTTCTCCTGTTCTATGTCTGGTCTATTCACTCTGCTGATAGTTAGTTTCCTTTAGGCCCAGGCTGGCTAATGTTAGGAAAGTGGGAAGGCTGGTATAAAATGAGTATCTATTATGAGCTGTGCCATATGAATTTTAACCATACAAGTGTTTAATCTTCCTATCATTTTCTTGTTTTAAAAAAATTATGTCAGGTTCATGCACAAACCTGCATGCAGACGGTACATTCATACACATACAAAATAAATTTTGCCAGGCGTGGTGGCACATGCCTTTAATCCCAGCACTTGGGAAGCGGAGGCAGGTGGATCTCTGTGAGTTCAAGGCCAGCCTGGTCAACAGAGTGAGCTCCAGGCCAGCTGGGACTAAAGGGAGACCCTGTCTCAAAAATACCAAAAAAAAAAAAATTATGTCAGGTTCATGAGAAGAAAAAAAACAGAGAGAAGAGGAAGAAAGCACAAAATGCAGAAGAGGGGAGGGGGTAAGTGGGAGGGAACAGAGAGAGGAGAGAGAGCATGGGAGAGAAGATATGGTATCTTACTATAAAATGTGGAAGCTGGTTCTCTGAAGAAATATGCTTCTGGCAATTCCCAGGGGGTTGCAATAAAAATGTTTGGTTGGAGAGGGGGAGCTTAAAAAATGTTAGGTTCTTTTTGAGGGGAGATCCAGTGAGTGCACTACACCCAACCCAAAACATCTCAACACCCATCCATCTGAGTCATGGCACCATTATGTTAGATTATAATGGCGCAAACTCCTGATAAAAGACAGGCACATGAGGCTTAGTCACTCTGGGAACATATTTACTTCAGGAATTGCCAGGACTGACTACCTGTTGCTACATGGTGGGGCCAGCAAGATGGTGACTGAGGCATGCCCCTTTATAGCCATGGGGCAGGGCCTCATATATGTGTGTCCCTTGGGATTCTGGGAAATCCAGACCTAACATTAACCACAGCTAACACTCAATGAGCACTAATTAGAGTAATCTGAGAAGTCTATTGTTAAGTAGTTATTGACAGCCAATCTTCTGTAATCCTTGTACTGTTTCCTATAAGGCAATTAATATTGACATTCATTTTTAGATAAGGAGATCAAAGTTGTCTAGCTTTATGTGACAGAGAGTGGAGTCCTGGGTGGCCATTTCCAAATTCCATGTTTTGAACTTCAAGATGATATTGACTCCTTTTCTTTTTTAAATACTATTTTATTAATTCGTTGAGAATTTCATATAAACTATTTTGATCCTATTCATCCCCCCTCCCCACCTCCTTTCACATCTACCCTCACATCCTACCCATCCAAACTTCATATCCTGTTCTTTCTTTTTATTTTAATTTGTTTATTATTTTTTAAGGGATTCACAATATAAGAGCACAGTTGTTTTGAGGTCACATTGACGTTGCTCAGTTTCTCATACAGCTAGGTAATTGGCACTAACATCCACAGATGAGGGATACCATTCGTCATTTGTTTTTCTGGGACTGTGTTACTTCACTCAGCATGGTATCTTCTAGCTCCAGCCATTTACCTGCAAAGTTCATGATGTCATCTTTCTTTACTGCTGCATAGAACTCCATTGTGTAGATGTACCACATTTTCTCGATCCATTTGTCAGTTGAGGGGCACTTGGGTTGGTTCCAGCTCCTTGCTATTGTGAAGAGAGCTGAAATAAACATGGCCGTGCATGTATCTTTGCGGTAAAATGAGTCTTGTGGGTACATGCCCAGGAGTGGTATGACTGGGTCAGGTGGCAAGTTCATTCCAAGTCTTCCAAGGGTTTTCCACACTGCTTTCTATAGTGGCTGTATGAGTTTACATTCCCACCAGCAGTGGATGAGTGTTCCCTTTTCCCCACAGCCTCTCCAGCACTTGGTATCATTTGTTTTCTTGATCCTAGCCAGTCTTATTGGAGTAAGATGATATCTTAAAGTGGTTTTGATTTGCATTTCCTTAATGATTAGTGATGTCGAACACTTCTTAAGATGCTTCTTGGCCATCTCTAATTCCTCACTTGTGAAGTCTCTGTTCAGCTCTTTGCTCCATCTATTGAGTGGGTCATTTCTTTCTTTCTTTTTTTTTTTTAAAGCCCATCAAGTCCAATTTGTATATTCCAAATACTCTTGGTGTGGGTCCATCATCTGGAGGGTGGTAGACCTTTCAGGGGCACTACATGTTAAAAAACCTGATTCTCACCAGGTGTGGTGGCACATGCCTTTAATCCCAGCACTCAGGAGGCAGAGGCAGGTGGATCTCTGTGAGTTCAAGGCCAGCCTGGTCTACAGAGTGAGAGGCCAGGTGGGACTAAAGGGAGACCCTGTTTCAAAAAGACCAAAAACCAAAACCAAAACCAAACCTTCCCCCCATCCCCAACAGTCGCCAACAGCACTTCAGCTGGGTGGGGGTAGGGGGAACTTTGTCACCACCTTCCCCATCCATGCTGGGATTTTGTCTGGTCTGAGCTTGCTCACATCTTGCACATACTATTACAACTGCTGTGAGTTCATATGTGCAACTGCTCTGTTGTGTCTGGAAAACAATTTCATTGCAGTCATCTACACCTCTGAATTCTCTTGTTCTCTGAACATTGACTACATTGCCTCCTTAAGGGGAGAAACCTAGTGAAACTGGACAAAACCACACGAACCCAATAGCCATAGTCCATGGAGATACCACAAAGGGGTCTCGGGATAGGATTCTAAGGAGGAAACTGATGCTCTTTTTTTTTTCCTGCCCAGTGTTAAAGAAGCTTGAAACCAGGGCCTCATGCATGCTAGGCAAGCACACTACCACTGACCTATATCCCTAGCCTCATGACAGTCTTTCTTAAGGCTAGAGCTTGAACTAGCACAATGCCACTTCTTTACCAGATGAAATATAAGATGACTAGTTAAATTTGAATTTCACACCAGCAATAAGAAAGTTTTGGTATAGTGCATCTTATATAACATTTGTGGTATACTGATACTAAAACATTACTCTCTTTAAAAATGAAATTCAAGGGGGCTGGAGAGATGGCTCAGTTGTTAAGAGCACTGGCTGCTCTTGCAGAGGATCTATATTCAGTTCCCAGTGCCCAAATGGTGGCTAACCACTGTCATAATTCTAGTTCCAGGGGATCAGATGCCATCTTCTGTCCTCCATGGGCATTGCACAACACAGGCACACACACACACACACACACACACACACACACATATATATATATATATATATGTGTGTGTGTGTGTGTGTGTGTGTGTGTGTGTGTGTATTTAAGGCCAACCTGGTCTACATAGTGAGTTCCAGGTCAGCTGGGGGTACAGGGAGACCCTGTCTCAAAAACACCAAAAAAATAAGATAATGAATGTTATAATATCAGCTGTTATCGAGGCAGAATTTCAAATGAAGGTCTGGCTAATGTTTTAGTCTTACTTGGCCAGAGAGCAAAGAGGCTTCTGTTCTGACTCCTAGGGCCCCTCAAACGATCACACCCAAAGCAAGCACTGTTTCTTTTTTTAAAATTTTTTTATTTATGTTTTTATTTTATGTGTATGAATGTACTGTCTGCATGTAGGTTTGTGCACCCGTGTCATGCAATGCTGTGGAGGTCGGAAGAGGGTCTCAGATTCCCCTGGAACTGGAGTTCTCCTGGAATTGGAGTTGCAGACGGGTTCTTAGCCGCCATGTGGGTGCTGGGGATCGAACCTGGGTCCTCTGCAAGAGCAGTCGGTGCTCTTAATCTCTAGGCCATCTCTTTAGCCCAACACTGTTTCTTATAGTGTCCTTGTTTGGCAGAGTGGCCACTTGTACCTTAGCCCTTGTCTCTGGCTTATTACCCTGGAAATGAGAGAACACACATTTGACGTGCTTTCATTTGGAAATCCCCACAATGACTCAGTTAGTTCAGTTTTATCCCCTTCCTAAGGTCATAATCATTCTGGGACCTATAACCTGATATTATTTGTAGCACAGAAGCCAGGGCCTCAGGAGGAAAAACAGCTTTTATCATGAAGTAAATACTGGGTTGAAGTTGAAACCGAGAAATTCTGGCTTTAAGGACTAATGCTGGCAAGGTCTTTTCGGCCTGCACTTGTAATAAAGTGCACTTATGTTTAGGTTCCTTGACATGTAAGGTAACTTGAATAGTGATTTCTGCTCTCGAGGAGAATGAGTAGCTTGCCTTCACCCCTGAAATGGGTTCTTCTGCCTCTACCACAAGTGTGAGCAGTTCTCAGCACCGTGGCTGAGAGGCGGTCTGTGAGGGGGAGGCACAGATCTCTTGTGCCAATGTGTGGGTTGATGTACCCATGATTGGTGACAGTCACACTGAGTGAAAGCCTCCAGTGGGCAGGAAGCTGGAGAAGGGCTTCTGTGCACTGGAGACTTTGGTGTTGGGGCTGCAGAGTGTCTATCTTATAGTTTCCTTTCTGTTGTTGTGATAAAATACCTTGACAAAAAGTGCCTAGGGGAGACAGGATTAATTTTAGCTCACCATTCCAAGTTATAGTCCATGGTAGCAGGGAGGTCAAGGCAGCGGGGACTGAAAACAGCTAGTTACACCCCATCCATAGTAGAGGGCAGAGGAACAGAAAGTGCACAATGCTGACTTTCTTTTTTTTTTTAATATTTTTTTTAATTTTTTATTAATTTTATTTATTTATGTATATGTATGAATGTACTGTCTACATGCAAGTCTGTGCACCCGTGTTGTGCAATGCCGCGGAGGTCAGAAGTGGGCATCGGATTCCCCTCGAACTGGAGTTCTCCTGGAGTTGGAGTTACAGATGGTTCTTAGCCGCCATGTGGGTGCTGGGGATCGAACCCGGGTCCTCTGCAAGAGCAGTCGGTGCTCTTAACCGTTAGGCCATCTCTCCAGCCCAATGCTGACTTTCTTGTGCTCTGCTTGATCTCTCCACGCTTCAATAGTTCCGGAACCTCCTGCCTAGGGAACCATGCCTCCCACAGTGGGCTGGGTCTTGGAATATCAATTCACTTAATTAAGACAACGCCTCCACAGCCATAGCCATAGGGCAACCCGATAGATTCTCTTCCTAGGTGATTCTAGGCTGTGTCAGGATGATAATTAAGCTAACCATTACAGTCTGTCTGAGCATAACTCCTGTAAAACGGGCTGTCAGAAGTGGGGGAAATCACTAATGCAGAGGCAATTTTCAAGGACCCTGCCTCCTGGTAGACCTGCGTCTTTTCCTTCCTGCTTTGCTCTTCCTAGGGCATGCTTCAGGGGCCTCTTAGCCTTGCTAACAGCGTTCATTTGCTGGGGCTTTGTGGGTACATTGTGATGTTTGAGTTGTTTTTATAAAGAAGTGTAGTTTTGAACTTAAAATATAAATTGGCAGAATAGCAGGGCATACCATTGGATAAAAAGACAAAACGGGAGGAAAGCCACAATGTTTAGAGCCTGAGGCTGTATCCCACATCAGAGACAGTGGGCACAGAGCATTCTCAGTACTAATAGTTCTTTGAGCCTGACCTTGGAACCTTAGCCTCTTCCAACGATGGCATACACCACACTATGTAAATATCTTAGAATGGAGGAGCGAGGCTTCGAGAGTGTCTGGTTCTTCTCCATGAAGCCAACCCAGCTTCACCAAACTTGGCCACACACTTCCCATAAGCTTGCTCTTCCTCTGGCTTTCCCTCTGAGAGGGACCTTTTCTCTCCCACATTTGACTCTTTCTACTCTGTGTCCCTTAGTTGCCAAGTGAGTTAGTCAGCAGAGAATGGCATATATGTGATTACTCCAAAGATAGAACTGGGAATTCCTAAGCGGTGCTCCAGTTTTTCTCTGGAGTTGATGCCTGGAGAGACATCCTACATGGTGTGTATGGCTTAAATGTGACCTCAAAAATCTCAAAAGTACTGGGGTTGGAGCAATGGCTTAGCAGTTAAGAGCACTATTACTTTTGGAGAGGACCCAGAGTTGGTTTCAGCATCCAAATAAAGGGACTCACAACCTCCTGTAACCCCAATTCTAAGGAATCTGACACTCTCTTCCGGCACCTGTATACATGGGGTGTGTACATAAATTCACACAAATGTACACATAAAAAAATCTTCAAAAGTTTAAATGTTGAAATGAGTCCCTGTTTGGAAGTATTAAGAAGATGGAGATTTAACTCAGTTACGGTGTTTAGAGGTGGAAGACAATTAGGTCACGGGGAAGTTTCCATCATTGGAAACTGGCGGCCTCATAAGAAAGGGGAGGGGGCTGGAGATGTAACTCAGTGATAGAGTGCTTGTCTGGCAGGTGCAAGGTTCTGGCTTCAATCCCTAGCAAATGGAGGAAAAGAAAAAGAAGGAGAAGGAAGAAGAGGAGGAATAGAAGGTGGAGGAGAAGGAGGAGGAGGAGGAGGAGGAGGAAGAGGAGGAGGAAGAAAGACCAGAACAGGTACATATACACGCTTGTTTTTCTGTGTGCCTTGGGGTTCTGTTAGCAAGAAGGTCCTCAAAGGAAGTAGTTTCTCTGGAACTGTCAGGCAAATAAATTTATCTTTTTTTTTTTTAAATTTATCTTCTTTATAAAGTTGCTTTGCCTCAGCTATGAGTGTAATGCAAATTTGGTTAACATAATGAGTGGTAATCATCAGCCATTGGAGAGCTTGTCCCTTAAAGATCTCAACACACACATACACACACACACACACACACACACACACACACACACACACAACGTGAAAGTAGAGAGGGGACATTGGGAAGAGAGAGGACTACAAGGAGAAAGGAAGAGGGATGGGTGTGGCTATGGGGGACAAATATGATCAAAGTACATCACAGGCATTAATGAAAATGTCATTATGGGGCTGGAGAGATGGTCTAGCAGTTAAGATTGCTGACTGCTCTTGCAGAGGACCCGGGTTTGATCCCCAGCACCCTCATGGCGGCTGAGAACCGTCTTTAACTCCAGTTCCAGGGGAATCCAACACCTTCTTCTGACCTCCGTGGCATTGCACCACACAGGTGCACAAACGTACATGCAGACAGTACATTCATACACATACAAAAATAAATAAAATTAAAAAAGAAAATGTCATTATGAAACCCAAGATATTGTGCGGTGAATATACACTAATAAAAACAATCCCATCGCTCAGCTGAATCCTTATGTCTTTAGACTGTCCTTTCTCACAGGTTAGGTAAACTTGAGATCCTTGAGAACCAAATTAATATCTAGGAACTCAAAGCCACTTCCATTTACAACCCATTTCCATTTGTGGATGGGATTTTAGAGACTGTGTCTATGTTTGACAGAGGACAGACTTCAGATGAAGCAAGGTTAACTAATTTGTCCCAAGTGATGGAGACTGCCATTGTTAGTAATAATCATTTATTCAGCATTCACTGTTTGCTGGGACCGTGGTCTGTTGCGGCCTGGGACTCTGGCTGCCTAACCTGGACCATGAACTGTTCTCAGCCTTTTTACTGGGGCTTGCCGTCATAGCAGCAGAACTTGGATGAGGGATGGGGGGGAGGTTAGCTTTGTCTTCATAGCAGTGGAACCGGGACAGAGATCATTCAGATGGTAGAATCTGGCTGTGGGAAAGCATAGGGTCAGAATCTGGTTGTGGGAGGATGTTCACCTCACTAACGTGCAAGATGGGCTGAATCCTCTGGAGAGGAGACTTCATGATTCCTTCCACAAGTTTTGAATTTTGGGTACAAATCACTGAGAACCCGGACCTGCGATCTTGATCCTCTGACAACCATCACTTTGTGACTGAGGCACGTTTGCTTTGCATTCTTCACTGCTAATGTTGTGCAAGATCAACTTATACAGAGATACATGTTTTTTCACAGTTGTGTTACTTAATATGTTTTGAGTACACATTTAAATACATACTATTGAATATGCTTACTACTTAAGGTGTTTGAAACATCTGCAAGTGTTTGCTTAATTTGACTCAATATACTTAGAATGATAGCCGGGCGTGGTGGTGCACGCCTTTAATCCTAGCACTTGGGAGGCAGAGGCAGGCGGATCTTTGTGAGTTCAAGGCCAGCCTGGTCTACAGAGTGAGTTCCAGGACAGCTGGGGCTACAGGGAGACCCTGTCTCAAAAAGACCAAAAAAAAAAAAAAAAAAAAAAAAGAATGATTACATTGAATAAACTACATTTATGTTTTATTAGACTTTGATTTGATAAGCATTTGAATTATTAAGTGTGAACATCTTATTTTAAATTAATTTAAAATAAATCATTAATTTGCCTGTGGGGTGTGTGTGTGTGTGTGTGTGTGTGCGTGTGTGTGTGTGTGTGTACTTGTGTATTCTGTGTGCTATAGTGTTTGTATAGAAACAAGAGAACAGGGCTGGAGAGATGGCCTAGTGGTTGAGAGCACCAACTGCTCTTGCAGAGGACCCAGTTTCGATCCCCAGCACCCACAAGGTGGCTGAGAACTGTCTTTAACTCCAGTTCCAGGGGAACCCGACACCCTCTTCTGACCTCCACGGCATTGCACAACACGGGTTCACAAACCAACATGCAGACTACACTCATACACACAAAAAATAAACAAAAAAATTAAAAAAAAGAAACCAGAGAACAATCTGCAAGAGTTGATTCTCTCTTTCCACCATGTGGGTTCCAGGGACTGAATAAATCATCAGGCCTGGTAGCAAGTGCCTTTACCCATAGAGTTATGTTGCTGGCCCAAGGTGCACATTAAATCTAGTAGATTTTCCAAGAGTTGTAAAATGCTTACGGAGGCCTTTAAAGGGCTTGAGAAATCATGCACATTAAATTTGTGATTGTAGCTTAAATACGTAAGGGAATTTAATTAAGTTTGAAAATTTGCTTCCTTTGTGTGTGTGTGTGTGTGTGTGTGTGAGAGAGAGAGAGAGAGAGAGAGAGAGAGAGAGAGAGAGAGAGAGAAGCCTTGTTTTGAAATAAGAGAACCTGATTATAAGCAATACTTAATTGATTTGAGGAAAAATTATTCTGATACTTTTTTTTGGCTAAGAGAACATTAATCAGAGATAAATTTCAACCATTTTAGCTGTTAGCAAAAACATTATTGGGTGTATAATTAAACATAATGATAGTTGAAAATTGCATTGAATAGTCTAAGAAAAAATGTTCTAAGTTTAATAAATGAAATATTACAAATAATTAGTAAGTGGCTTTAGATATTCCTTTCCAGGAACGAATCCCCTGAATACTCACCCAATCCTGTGGATTTGGATTAATTTAGGGGAGAAATATGAAGGAGGCATGGGATAAAGAACAGGATCCTGTGAAGGGTGGGGCTTGGAGTTCTGACCGAGTTCTTCTATGCTCTGTGATGGGATCCTGTAAGATCCTGTGAGGGGTGGGGCTGGGGGTTCTGTCCCAGTTCTTCTTTGCTCTGTGAGAAGATCCTGTAGGATCCTGTGAGGGGTGGGGCTGGGAGTCCTGTCCCAGTTCTTCTATGCTCTGTGACGGGATCCTGTATGCTCCTGTGAGGGGTGGGGCTGGGAGTTCTGTCCCAGTTCTTCTATGCTCTGTGACAGGATCCTGTAGGATCTCGTGAGGGGTGGGGCTGGGAGTCCTGTCCCAGTTCTTCTATGCTCTGTGGCGGGATCCTGTAGGATCCTGTGAGGGGTGGGGCTGGGAGTCCTGTCCCAGTTCTTCTATGCTCTGTGGCGGGATCCTGTATGATCCTGTGAGGGGTGGGGCTGGGAGTTCTGTCCCAGTTCTTCTATGCTCTGTGATGGGATCATGTAGGATCCTGTAAGGGGTGGGGCTGGGAGCTCTGTCCCAGTTCTTCTATGCTCTGTGACGGGATCCTGTAGGATCCCGTGAGGGGTGGGGCTGGGAGCTCTGTCCTAGTTCTTCTGTGCTCTGTGACAGGATCCTGTAGGATCCTGTGAGGGATGGGGCTGGGAGTTCTGTCCCAGTTCTTCTGTGCTCTGTGATGGGATCCTATAGGATCCTGTGAGGGGTGGGGCTGGGAGCTCTGTCCCAGTTCTTCTATGCTCTGTGATGGGATCCTGTAGGATCCTGTGAGGGGTGGGGCTGGGGGTTCTGTCCCAGTTCTTCTATGCTCTGTGACAGGATCCTGGCATGTAATTTGAGAAAACTGAGCCTCATATGCTGGGAAGTGAAGGGGACAGCTGGTTGGGCTTTGGGGATTTAGGGGACCAAGATGGTGAGGAAGGAATGGTCTAAAAAGAACCATGTGCTTATTATAATCCTGGATGGCTGTCAAGTAAGGAAGAAATATTACCATGGAAGAAACAGATATTTGTCAAGCCTCTACCCTGGGCTATTCTCTGGTCTGGGTACTTCTCCCATCCAGACCTCGTTGGTTAAGTCAAATGAATAAATTGAGATCTGAACCTGAATGACCATAGGAGTGCACTTGGCATAATCTCCTCCTTAATGAGTGAAGATGAAAATGCATTCTAGAAAATAAATGACACAATCTGCAGAAATTACTTATTGTGAACTAAGCAAAAAAACAAAGCATAGGTCAAGCCCAACAATTCAGCCAGATGAAATCAAGTTTAAATCAGAAATAACTCAGGAGAAGGGTACATATCTTAGGTGAAATACAATTTTCTACAAGAAAGCATCTTAGAAGTAATTGTTCTTGAGTTGCATATATTTTTCTAAATATTTATTTATTTTTATTTTCTGCATATGAGTGTTTTGCTTACATGTGTGTATGTATATCATATGTGTGCAGTGCTCAAAGAGGCCAGAAGAGGATGTTTAATTCCATGGTCTGATTTAGGTGCTGGGAACCAAACCCAGGTCCTCTGCGAAATAGCAAGTTTTTTTGGGGGGTGTGGTGGTTTGAATGAGAATGTCCCCCATAGGCTTCAAGTATTCAGGCATTTTGTCCTCAGGTGGTAGCACTGTTTTGGAAGCTCTTAGAAGGTGTGGCCATCCTGGAGGAAGTATGTCACTGGGGGTGGGCTTAGAGAGGTCAACAAGCCTTGCCAGTTTCCAGTTGCTCTCTCTCTGCTTTCTGTGCTCATTGGAAGATGTGAACCTCAGCTTTCTGCTGCAGCTCCTGCCACCACGCCTCCCCACAATGGACTCTAATTCCCTGGAACCATCAATTGTAAGGTCAAATAAGCTCTTCCTATTTTTTTTTTAATTTTTTAATTAATTTTATTTATTTCTGTATGTGTATCAATGTACTGTCTGCATGAAAGTCTGTGCACCCGTGTCGTGCAACGCCACGGAGGTCAGAAGAGGGTCTCGCATTCCCCTGGAACTGGAGTTCTCCTGGAATTGGAGCTTCAGACGGTTCTCAGCCGCCATGTGGGTGCTGGGGATCGAACCCGGGTCCTCTGTAAGAGCGGTCGGTGCTCTTAACTGCTAGGCTATCTCTCCAGCCCCAAGCTCTTCCTCTTATAAGTTCCCTTGGTCATGGTGGTTTTATCTCAGCAACACAAAAATGACTAATACAATATTAGGTACCAGAGAGTGGGCTGTTGGATGTGAAGAACCTGACCACATGGGTGTGTTGGAGAAATGTGGAAGACTTTGGAACTTTGGGCTACAAAAGGAGAGATTAATGGGCCATTTTAGTAGAAGCTTGGAAGAAAGCAGTGCTGAGAAAAATGTATTTCCAGAGGAAAATAAAGACTTAAGCAGCAACTGGGATATTTTGGCAAAGAGTCTGCCTGGAGTTTGCCCACAGCCCAAATGGTTGCCTGGGGCTAAGTTGAAAAGCAATGGACTAATTTCTTCGGCAGAGGTTATTTCAAGACTGCCTAATGTAGAAATGGTGGCATGGCTATTAATGGCAAATATTATACAGATCTACAGTGAAAAAGAGCAAATAGGGCAGAAAGAAATGCAGAATGTACAGGTTGGATTGGAAAAGTGCATTAGGAAGATTGATGTTGGAGCCAAGGGAGGTGAAGGAGAGGATCCCTTTGATACGGAGATTAAAGTGGTTAAGGAGAGGCCTAGAGATTTACAAGTAAACAATAGAAAGAGTACCTTCAGGGCAAGACCACACCCAACAAAGCCTCCAACTTTTGAAAGGAAAACACTGAAGGGGTTTTCTACTCCAACAAGTTCAGGGCAGAGAAAAGCTATGAGTGTGGTTAAAGTAGGCCAGGGTCCATCCCAAACTTGCAGCCAAACTTGGCAGTTTCATTCACGTGGTACTGGCTTTAGAGGCATGAAGGATATAAGAGTGAAGGGGTCATCAGTTCTTCCTCTGTGGTTTCAGAGAGCCACTGAGTCCAGGCAGAGTGCAGCAGGGGTGTCCCTGCATAAAGAAGGCCCTGATAGGCCATTGTGTGATGCTATAAAGGTGAAGCCTGGTTGACAGTGGAGACCCCAAGAAGACATTTGAGATGCCAGAGCTGTGAGATATTTGCTAAGGAGAGCTGCATACAGGTATGGTGGTACCAGCCTAAGAAAGAGATGTATGTTGCACAAAAAGCTGGAAGAGCTGAGTCATCTAAGCCCTTTGAAAGTAAAATCCCAGAAGTCGCATATGCAGCTACTGGACTTGGTGTTTGCCCTGAGATGTATGTTGCACAAAAAGCTGGAAGAGCTGAGTCATCTAAGCCCTTTGAAAGTAAAATCCCAGAAGTTGCATGTGCAGCTACTGGACTTGGTGTTTGCCCTGCTGGTTTTCGGTCTTGTTTTGGTCCAGTTTTTCCTCACTATGCCTCTATTCCTCCCTTTTGGAATGGGAATGTGTATTCGGTTCCACTGTATGTTAGGAGTATGTAATTTGTCTTTTGATTTTACAGGAGCTTATAGTTAAGAGATTGGTCTGGATCTCAGAAGAGACTTTGGACTGTAGACTTTTGAATAGTATTGAGACTGGTAAAGATTTAAGGTTGGTCAAAAGGCCTTTTGCATTTTATATGTTCATGAGCCTATGGGGGCCAGGGAGTGCAATGTGGTGGTTTTAATGAGAATGTCCCCCATAGGCTTCAAGTATTCAGACATTTTGTCCCTAGTTGGTAGCACTGTTTTGGGTGTGGCCATCCTGGAGGAAGTATGTCACCGGGGGTGGGCTTAGAGAGGTCAACAAGCCTTGCCAGTTTCCAGTTGCTCTCTCTCTGCTTCCTGTGCTCACTGGAAGATGTGAATCTCAGCTTTCTGCTGCAGCTCCTGCCACCATGCCTCCCCACCACAATGGACTTAAATTCCCTGGAACCATCAATTGTAAGCTCAAATAAACTCTTCCTCTTATAAGTTCCCTTGGTCATGGTGGTTGTATCACAGCAACAGAAAAGTGACTAATACAGGGGGGTTCTATTTTGGGGACAGGATTTTTCTGTAGTTCTAGCTAGCCTTGAACTTGTTTCGTAGACCAGACTGGCCTTGAACCCACAGAGATCCACCTGCCTCTGCCTCCAGAGTGCTGAGATTAAAGGTGTATGCCACTAAAGCTGGCTACAGTAGGTGTTTTTAACTGCTGAGCCATCTCTAGGTCCTGTGGTACATAATTTGTAATCCCAGATCTCAAGAGGTTGAGATAGGGATGGAATAGAGTTTGAGACCAGCTTGGACTATATAAAGAAACCATTTCTTAAAAATATGTTCCTGCTGATCATGGATTCTAGTTCAGGGATCTATTTGTGGAAAGGTCATAGGATAGACTCTAGTTCAGGGATCTATTTGTGGAAAGGTCAGAGGATAGACTCTAGTTCAGGGATCTATTTGTGGAAAGGTCATAGGATAGACGCTAGTTCAGGGATCTATTTGTGGAAAGGTCATAGGATAGACTCTAGTTCAGGGATCTATTGTGGAAAGGTTGTAGGATAGACTCTAGTTCAGGGATCTATTTGTGGAAAGGTCAAAGGATAGACTCTAGTTCAAGGATCTATTTGTGGAAAGATCATAGGATCTTACTATCTTCTCTACCTTTGAAGGGCTACCCCAAACCCAGCTGAATGGAACCTCTCTGAGTTTCAGGGAACCCAGTTCTATTCCGCAGTAGCAGTTCTCTTGCCTAAAAGTCATGACTCCCTAGAACCTCCAGACTCTGGGCACACCCCCATTTGTGTCTTTCCAGCCATGACATAGCCCTATTTCCAATAGTCAGTTCTGCTAGGGACTCACCAAGACGACTCTCAAAAATGCTTATAGAATGAATCAATTTCATTGACTTTTTGCGTGGCTGGGAATACAGAAATAAAGAGATTCTCTTTCCATTTTAGTCTTTGCTGTCATGAATGTGAACTATGTTTCCATGGAATAGAATTCAGAAGGGACTGGTGTGAAAACACATCCTTTCTGTCTTCAATTCTATAGATGCTAAGCTTCCTTAGAAGCTACGATTTCTTGTGTATCTTGTCATGGTTAGTCCTTGCTTAGATAAGCAGTATACACACATATATAGTAGTCTTTCAAAAGACTCAATACCATCAAGACACAAATGTGGCAAACCATTGCTTTTCACCCTATTTTTTTAAATTGAACACCCTATCTTGAAGATCTTTCTTTTGTGTATATGTGTGTATGCATATATCTACATGTGCACAGGTGTATGGAGGCCAGAGGTCACCCCTGGTGTTGCTTCTTGAGCTGTATACTTTATTTTTTTAAGACACTGGCAAGTACTGAGAGCTCTCATTTTTGAGATTTAGCTGTGCCAGGCTCTGCAAATTTCATATGTTCACTTATCAGTTCCTTAACTCTTTACCACACACTGGTACCATGATGGTCTTGACCAATTCTCAGCCACAACCCAGGGCTGAGCCTCAGCTTCCCAGAAGAGGTGACACATTGGGACCGGATCTGCTTGGTTGCTGTGTCTTCCTCACCCAGCCTCCTGTGGATCCTGAGGGACCCAACTTTGGGATCCAGCTCTGTAACTTGTCCTTGGCCCAGCTAAGTTCATGTCCTTGATCTTGTTTCCTGTCTGTAAAAGATGGAGTCAACAGCTGGCCATGATGGTACACGCCTTTAATCCCAGCACTCAGGAGGCAGAGGTAGAGGCAGGTGGATCTCTGTGAGGTCAAGGCCAGCCTGGCCTACATAATAACTTCCAGGCCAGCTGTTGCCATAGGGATACGAGAGAGAGAGAGAGAGAGAGAGAGAGAGAGAGAGAGAGAGAGAGAGACTCTGCCAGTCCCACCTTCCTAGAACTGGAATCGAAGCCTGTACCACCATGCCTGGCTATTTATGAAAGTGTTGGAAATTGAGCTCAGATCCTCATAGTTTCATGGCAAGCAATTGACTGACTGGCCTATCTTTCCAGCCTCTGTCTTGGAGATCTTTCAAAGTCAGTAACAAAACGCTGCCCCCGCCCCTCCAAGTCTGTATAGTGTTTCATTTTGTGAATGTCCCATTTAAGCAGCTCACTAATAAGAGGCAATTAGGTTGTTACCACTCTTTTACAATCACCAACAAAACTGCACTATCATAAAGCAAGGCTGGATTAAAGCAACTTGGAATCTGCAGGCATGGAGTTCCTCAAAAAACTATTCCCAAGCCAGGAGTGCTAGGAAAGAGTCTTAGTTTCAGCACTCAGGAGATGGAAGAAGGAACATTGAGTTCAAAGTCATCCTGGGCTACGGAGTAAGTTTGAAGCCAGACTGAACTGCTGGAGACCCCACAACAAACCAACAAACAAGCAAGCAAACAAACCGAGTTCTCTCAACTGGGCTTGGTAGGTCATGTTTATAATCCCAACACTCAGGGCATGGAGACAGGACGATTGCCAGAAGTTTGACAATGATCTGGGCTACATAATGAGCTGGAAGGAGTTTCGACCTATATAAAGATTTTGTCTCAAACAACAACAGCCACAACAACAACAACAGCAACGACGACGACCAGGCTTGGTGGCACATGACTTTAGTTCCAGCTCTCAGGAGGCAGAGGCTGGTGGATCTCTGTGAGTTCAAGGCCAGCCTGGTCTACAAAGTGAGTTCTAGGACAGCTGGGGCTGCAAATCAAAAAGACAAAAAAAAAAAAAAAAATAGGGAGGACTGGTCAGATAGCAGAGTTGGTAATGTGCTTGCTATGCAAGATGGGTACCCAAGTTAAACAATTTTTTAAAATTTATTACTTAAAAAATTATGTGTATGAGTCTATTGCCTGCATAGATGTACCTGGGTCATGCAATGTCCACAGAGGTTAGAAGTGCGGGTCCTCTGTAAGAGCAGCCAGTGCTCTTAACCACTGAGCCCTCTCTCCAGCCCCAAACAATTTATTTATTTATTTATTTATTTATTTATTTATTTATTTATTTATTTATATATTTTTTTATCAAATCTAGACCCATGTCCCCCACCCTATCCCCCCACCCCGCCCGAGCTCATGCATTCTGCCAAACATGCTTTTCATCTCTTTCTCAGTCTTTCTCAATATTGTCCATGTGGAAGTTGACTACTTTGAGCAGAAGTTCACTGTTTCAGTCAGTTCTTTGATGCAGTCCTTTCTGTTGTTGTTTGTTTCCAATATGCATCACTCCAACTGCTTTGGACAAAAGCTCAAGGGTGCATGCTAAGAAAACTTACAACTGGGTTATTGAGGCTACTAGCATCCACAGATGAGGGATACCATTCTTCGTTTGTTTTCTGGGCTGTGTTACTTCATAGCATGATGTCCTTAGCTCCAGCCATTTTCCTGCAAAGCTATGATGTCATCTCTCTTTCTGCTGCATATAGAACTCCATTGTGTAGATTTACACATTTTTTATCCGCTCATCAGTTGAGGGGCATTTGGGTTGGTTCAGCTCCTTGCTTTGTGAAGAAAGCTGAAATAATGGCTGTGATAGTCATCTCTGTGGTGGGATAGAGTTCTTTGGTTATATGCTCAAGAGTGGTATGGCTTCTGGGTCCGGTTGGGTGGCAAGTTTATTCCAGTCTTCCAAGGGTTCTCCACAGCTAGCTTTCCATAGTGGCGTACGAGTTTACATTCCCAGCCAGTAGATGATGTTTCCTTTCTCCCCACAACTCTTCCAGCCTTGGTAATCATTGTTTTTTGCATCCTAGTCTGCGCATTTTATATGTGGTTCAAGATTGGTGTATAGGGGGGTCAAGGAGTGGAAGGATAGTTGGTTTTAAAAATGTTTGTCCCCTATTGAAGGTCTTAGGTAGTGATGTTCCTTAAAGTTGTGTTCTCTCATTGAAGTGTGTGTCGGAGCTGGTTTTTGGAGGTCTTGGGTGTGTGGCCATGCTGAAGGCACTTGTTCGTCTATCATAGGTGTGTGTGGAGGCAGCAGTCTAGTCTTGAGATTATCCATCGTTCTCAGATTTGTGCAGTAGCTGCTCTTCTCTTGCCTGTCTGTGTTCTTTTGAGCGAGATGTGATCTCTTTCGCCATGCTTTATTGTGCTCGAAGTCGCGAGATCCAGTCCGCCATCGACCATCTCGTCGCTTACGTTTTCATTTGTTGTACTAATTCCCTTGGACCGCAATCATTAATCTCAAATTATAACTCGTCCTTATTTAGAGAAGTAGATATAAATAAATAAAATCGAAACAAACAATCTACAGGCAAACACAACATCTAACTCTAGAGTCTGCTTTTTGAATGAGAAGCCAGATAGGACAGAACTACAGAATATTTTTTAAATATACCACAAAGATGGACATTTTAATCAAAAAGTCAATTGTCAAAGCTTATTGAAATAAGATTCCAAAATCAAAGCTTTTCACACTTTTCATTTGGTATCAATCATCAGTTCTGTAACCTCTGCTGGGAACGTGATGTTGGAGAAATTGCAAGCTCTTCTAACTCCTAATGTTTAAAGCGTCATTCGCTTGTTCGTATAGCCAAAATCAACCTCTCCTTTTGTCTCCTGGTATCTGTGTTTCTTACTTAGCACTTTAGTACTTTTGCGAATAAGAAGAGGAACTGTATCAGTGTTATGAAATGTTACACTAGAAAGTCAAATTTATTATAGATGAATTAGTAGTATTAGCATCATTATTCGAGCATAGTTCCATTAGATCAATTAGTCCTAGGGCCATTGATGCATGACCTATCAGACTTTAAGGGTCTGACCGCTCCTTTGCCAGAGACCCAGGCTTTTCGATCCCCAGCCACCCAACATGGGCCGAGAATCCATCTGATAACGTCCAATCCAGGAGAAACTCCAGATTCCAGGGGATCCGACGTCAACCTCTTGCTGAACCCCTCCTGCGTGGTCAGCATCGAATTTTCACGAGGGGGGTTAAGTGCCTTTTCCTATGCCATTATAAGATCAATAGTAGCAGACTTTGCACCTTGCAGACAGTAACTATTCGATACACATATGCCAAATAATAAATATTAAAAAAGTCAAAAAAAATAAAATTCAGTCCTTAGGATGCTTGATATTGGTAACAAGAAAAATAATTGCCAGTCTATTTCTTAATATCACCCTTGTAAATTTTAAGCGCACTGATATTTCTGTGTATAGAAAAGTATCAGGATATTGTCAACTATCTGTTGAACATTGTATCAGTTTGTGTTTGTTCTCACGAAAATATAGGTTATGGAACGGTTTTAAATACCAGCTTGGAAATGGGAAGATCTTTAGTAACAAAAGTGGTTTTTGACGTAGTTGATTGTGGTTCATGAGGGACCACACTAAGAAAACTCTATGTTCTCTATGAAGGATACCTGCTCAGATGAACATGAATGCCTGGTCCTTTCGACTGTATGTGGAGGCACAACAGGAAGGAAGACTACGGTCTAGGCGAATGGGTGGAGTTTTTTTTCACGTCTCCAACTCTGCTCACATTTTCATACTGCATCTCTGTTTCCAGAGCTAGTTGGAAAGAAAATAAGAGATGTTTAGTTCAATGCCCATTCTTCTGTGTGCATTTTTGCAAGTTGTAGATGTGTAAACCAAAACAGCGCAGTCTAATACCACAAACCTAATATGGCTGAGATGCTGTGGATGGAACTATTTTGGAGAAACTTTGCTTTTTCACTAGCATATAACAACAATTCTTGGTATATTCCTGTCAAGAATTTGCCAGAAATGATTAGAAAATATAACCAGTTAAATTATCTCGATGATTTTTTGAGAAAACAGAACATATCCATCCTATGTATAGGTAACAGGGTCGTCAATTGGCAGGATAAAGAATGGTGGAAGAACTCTTCGATGTGTTCTAGGCGTGGAGAGTTATACGGCAGGTACTAATTTAGAGTTGGGAATACGGCCAAGTCCTTGTTTGCATCTTACAACAACTTGAGAGAGGTCACTCTGAGATTTAATGGACGAGGAAGGACAGATAAAATCAGAAAAATCCCAATACCTAAGGTTTCCTCCCAATTTGTGTAAGCACTATGTATGATAGGTTAAAATGTGACCTTAGATCGCTAAAACCAGAAAGATAGCCTTGCTAAATGACCTTGAAGTTTTGCTGAAGACCGACGCACTGCAAGACCTGTTTTAGTATAGCACAAAACTCTATGGGTCGACCTGGTAAGTTCTACTGGCATGCCCGAGCCTTGTGCTTAAACATGTAGAGAAGACACTAGGGTTGAGTGTGAATCCCCAAGACAGCCCAATCGTGGCCCTGGAATAAATAGAGCCTCCCGGGAAAAAAAAAGAGGAGGTTGTAACTTTTCACACATTGCCATATATAAATAGCTAGATATGGACTACTTAAGTTTAATATGATAGAAACTAAGAGAATTAATCGATAATAACCACATATACGAACAATGTTCAAGACTATGAAGGGAAATTCATTTTAACGGTACAATCAAACCCTTTCATGTAGCAGGAGTCTCTGCCTTAAAACTTGCTAATATGAGGCTGCGAAAGATGTTCAAGGGTTCAGGAGCCCTGACTGCTTTTATGAAAGGATCCAGTTCAATTAGTAACACAAATGGGCGGCTAAAAAGTATCTGTAACTCTAGTTCCGAGGGATCTGATTCCTCCCCTCTTCTGACCTCAGAGGGGCATTGCAGGATCCACGGCACGCTCATTATTTGGATGTGTCAATATATCTCACATACCCCCATAAATGAAATAAAAAAATAATAAATACAAATAACTGAAAAGGCTAATTGAATTTGGATAGAGGAGGCATGTCGTTAAGTTTTTGTTCTTCTTACTTGGTGCTTTACCCAAGCATGTGAAGAATGTAAAACACAGGGTTGGGCAGGGCCAGATAGTCACCCTATGGGGACTATGTCTACAGCCTTTGGAAGGCATTCTCCCCCCACAATAGGATACTTTATTTTTCCAATCAAGGTTAGTTTCTAACCATTTCCAATAGTCCCCTTCTTAGGCAAGAGAGGCGAAGATAATGTAGGAAAAGTTTTCATTATAAAGAAATATATTTTACTACAGAACCCTTGAAGTGTTTGTGAATTCATGCAATAATTCTGATTCATCTTTAGATTCCTCTTATACATCAAAACCTCGCCTTTACAAGACCTTTGCTTAAATTTCATGTACTAATTTCTTATATATAATACTTGTGTTACCCAAATCGTCCCATGTGACTCACAAACTAGAAGCTGGTTCAGCCAACGCAAGGTCATGCCCATCTTGAAAAATGAGACTTAACTCTTCCCTCCAGCAGCAACCTGTTCCCATGAGTTGCCCGCAAATAGGGTCTAGGCCTTGGATCTTTAACTTTTCCCCACATCTGTGCTGTGCTCTCATCTCGTCCGTTTCTGAGCTTTCACTTGGGACTCTTGTCAGTTCATAAAAGTTAACTAGTGTGCTACTGACTTGTCCTTTTGAAACTCTACTTTATCTTATGGTAATGGCAATTTACAACATTTTGCTTGTACTATGGTCTTTCTGCCTTCTTCTGTATCTTTTGAGTCATTCTTTTTTGGTGTGGTGAATGTGCGTTTGTTGTGTGTGTGTGTGTGGTTGGTGTGTGTGTTCTTTTCGAGACAGGGTATCACTGTAGACCCCTTAACCTGTCCCTGGAACTCTACTTCTGTTATAACAGTTCTGCTGACTATAGGTTCCTTTAACATAATTGACTCTGTCTTCTGCCTCTGCTTCCCGAAAGGTGCTAGACTAAAGGTGGCCCTCAACAAAGCCACTAATGAAAGGCACTAAGAATTTGAATGACGGTGCGGAGGAATGGCGTCAAGCAGTTAAAAGTACGCAATGCTCTTGCGAAGGCAAGGGTTGGATCCCAGCGCCCACATGCTGGCTAAGAACTGTCTTCAACTCCACTTACAAGGGAACTGACGATCTCTTTGACTCTCTTTTTCTGACTCTCCAACAGAGCATTTTGCCTGTTGTGTGATTCAGCATGTGAGTGCACCGAACCTAACAGTGCGCGACAAGTATCAATTCCTCATACACATATAATATTTTTTTTTAAAAGAAGATATGTAATGCAAGATAGAACTTGCATGGGGTATGATAGGAGTATATGAGAGTATGCCTGAGTTCATACAACTCAGCCCAGTGCCAGTGGGGCTCGACACCCTGGGTCTATAAGAGAGACCCCACACACACTCATCACACACACAGCTACTGAAGCGTTACGTTTCCTTTTGCTGTAGGAATGGTAATGTAGTCATGGTAGCTGGTCTGTGTCGTATTTAAGCAATTCCTTTGAGTGTAAGACGCCATACCAATCACATGATGTCTTGATTATCCCCAGGCCTCGAATCGATGGCGTGGCACAGCCTATGTCAGCTGATGTGACCGTAAAACTCACAATGTAGTCTTACAACTTGCAAAGTTGACTCAAAGTCCAAAATCCCTCCGTTTTACTCACATCTGAAGACTATTAGCAATATGCACTAATCAAAAACTAAATGTCAATATTACAAATATTCCAATATGCCAAGACACAAAACCAGAAATAACAAATGTGTGGTATATATTCTTCATATAAATATTTTCCCTCACTTGTAAATTATACTTTCCATGTTCGTCTGTTAGAAGAGCGAAACACTAGAGGTCCTCCTGCTGGAACCGAAGCTGTACCGAACCGCATTTAAAGACACTATGTTTGCTTACTGCAAGAGAAATTAACAAGTAACATAATAGTACAGACGAGAATCAAAGGAGAGATACTCTTAGACACTTACTCGAGTGAACTGAGATTAACAAGATAGTAATCCGGGACAGTGACTGTCGAACAAAGCAACTAAAGGGAGAAAATGACAAAATCCAGAAAAGAATCAGGACCAGAAAATAAATGATAATCTCCATAATCTTCCAAAAATTAGTAGAGGGAGGAATCACTCAAGCTCTGGGAAGTGAAGTGGATCCAACACTCGCTATCAATAGATCCAGTCTGAAGAGGAGAAAGATGGAATGAGACGAACGGCACAAAGGCCAAGGGCTTAGCCGAGAGTCAAAAGATCGAATAAAAGCCTTCAAGATAGAGAGAAGTGGAAATTATCTCGATATGCAATTAGTCACAGGTGAAATGAAAAAGGAAATTAAACATTCATCCAATCACCAGAAAACATGCGTTTAAAGGATGAAAGTCTCAGAAGCAGAGTGGATAAGAGAAAAAATGACCTAGGTGTGGTTTCCCATATGTACATACTGAGGCATTTAACTATCCAGTGGAGCCAGGAAATCATCAATTACACTAGATTTTAACCAATATCTTAAAAAATATACAAAACACACGTATTAAGCGGTGCACAACCAGGAAGTGATCTGTGATTTCATCTATAAAAGCCGAAATTTCTTCCACATTCATAAGGCGATAAAGTGAGAGAAGAAGAGGACCATAGAGAATCAGGTATTGATAGTTACTTTCAATCAGAAATATAGAGAGTAAATATTCTCTACTCCCAAACTGATTAAAAGTATGCAAGCCACTAGTATGATCAATTATCATTAGAACACTCAGTACCAAATATTGCAGAATAAGAATAGAGAAAAAGAACTAATCTCCTAAGCCATTCATTCATACTGTTATAAATACATACACTCACGATTCGTCATTCACCAATACAAGGAAAACAGAATACATTACTCTGAGATGGGAGTCTCATACTGAAAATAGCAAGTTAATCTATATTGCCCGAGTAATACCATGAGAATAAGCTGATCTTCTCGAGTGCAATCATGAGGATAAGCGTCAGAAGAAATATTTGGCACAATAGTCTTTGTGTTACCCAGCACTAAAACGTGACTCGGGCGGTCTCGCGTTTAAATCCTATATCGTGCTATTTGCCTGGTTCTTTTGGTAATTACGAGTTGTAGAATATCCGGCTTATGGATTTGGCGAGAAAATAAATAACTCAGTCATAGTTTGGAAGAGAAGAATATACTCTTCCTTCTCAATAACCATACGTTTAAACACAAAAATAAATAAAACATGTCAAAAAAACCTGGTGTCCGACAAACTTCACTGACAATTATCTCTGATGACCATACTAAAGTCAAAGAACAGGAATTGACAACTATCTCTTAAAGGACAACCCAAGCGAGAATTACCAAAGAGCATAACACAGCTTAAGTATAACCCCCAATACTGCGTGACTGGGACCAAGATGTCTATTTCGAATGTATAAGTACGCGTTTGAATTCTATAACTTAAACCATCTACTATACATTTTTTCCATGAATTAATAATAATAAGTATGAGTTTTTAATAACCTGTTGAATAATTTCAATAGTTCTAAACTTCATCTCCAAGATTGACCCGCTCTTGCTCGATTCGTCGAGATTCCCGCTTCATAAGCTAACGTAAAATGGATTCGACAAACGAGAATCCTTCTATCTATTCTTCTTGGTATTGCTTTTCTACCCTATGAGGATAAAGTTGGTACCTTCTTGTGAAGCTTCAAAGAAAACCACCCGACTATTTTCTGGTTATCGCATGTGATCTGAAGGTTATGATAAGAAAACTATCTCAAGCAATATGATACCAAAAGCAAGCATAGGTGTGACTATTCTATCATACCTAATTCAAATCAACCTACAGCTTGTTGCTTATCGGCAAGATATATGATTCAGAATACCAAAGCCAGGTGGCAATATCCCTTATCAATTGGATATTACTATATTGTGGATAGAGTGTTCTCAACTAAAGGCTAAATGCTGTTATTCTGGAACCAAAACAAACTTTGATATTTTTCACATTCGTTGTCAGCGGTACCCTTTCGATGCACATGATTAATGTTCAGGTCGATGTAGTGTGTTTTTTTATGATTACTAAATCATAATGCTGATCATACCTTCAAATACCTCCACGATCCCTTGGATACTGAGTCATATCGTGGACAAAATACATCATAGACGCCAAGACTATCTTACGAAGCAGACTGACGACGAGAGGATACAGCACAGTAATCGTAGAAGATAGTGTCATCCCAAGACACCAAGACAATATACCTGACTAATTATCTATCTTATTGACAAGCTGCCCTCGAACAAATTTCTCTCAAACGATCATCCAATACCTAGGATCAAAAAAATTCAACAATACAAAACGGCATCCTGAACTTATTTTACATGCATTCTATCAGACACACTGCAATAAGCTCAATATCAACAGCAGATAAGCCCTACTAACCTATAAGACACATGGAGATTTACAACACAATACTGAAAAATGAGTGGGTCAGGGAAAATAAAGAGATAAAAGCATTCCTGGACTAAAATTAAAAATGACAATATAACAAAACAAAACCTGGGGACTTACATTAACACGTCCAGTTCCCTCATAGAGGGAAAATATTTTAATAGCATATAATAGTAGTGTTCGGCGCGACTCTGAAACACTAATTAAGAAAGAGATGTAACAACGAATAAAAGGCCTAACAAGCGAACAGAGACGCTAAAACATTGAAGCATCAACCATCAATAGCGTGTAAAGACCCAACAGGAGAAATCGGAATAAATACCACACAAGAACTAACACAGGAGAGACAGAGATTCCAGATAGAACATATCATGACCGAGAGGAGATAACCATATCCAATACAAAAACAGCCTGTATCTGCTGGCTTCGGTTCGGTTGTGTCACCGTTATAGATCTAGTGGCGACTTTCGGGAGTAACGAGAAAGCTCCGGTCGGAAGTATCTTTTGTAGCGTTCAGAGGGCCACCTGGTCAGCCCAGGAGTGAACGTATCAGGAATGCAGCGAGACTAACTGGATGACACCCTGTGCCTGTGAAAAAGATCCTAAAATAAACAAAAAAAAAAATAACGAAATGCAAGAAAAAGGCGAGTGGATAAATGCTGTTTCTTTGCAAGAACGAGTAAACAATATATTAGACTCACCATCTATCCCCTATACCCCCGAAAATGCACAGAGTTAAGCAACTCTCTCAAATGCAATAGAATTCCTGTTTCTCACACGGCCATCCATCGGATGAAAGGGCTTCTACGGGGAACCATTCACAACAAACCATATCATCTAGAGCCCCGTTCACAAGCATCAACCACCCTCTACGCAGGAATACGTCAAAACCTATACTGTACTAATTCTCAACACCGCTCAGAGCAATGGCTATCTGATAACTCACTGCGTGATTACGATCCACTTGTTCGCACATTCCGCACACAGCTCAAAGATAGACAGAGGTTGAAGCACTTACAGCAGACTACCTGTAACCCCATACTGTGATACAGGAAACTGGAATGATGTAGTAAAAAGGCAATCCCAACTTCTCACGCCCAAAAAGCCAGGCTCCAGATGCTTCGTCACAGCATGAATTCTCCTACTCTAAGAACACTTGTTTAGAATGGCGTGTTCCTTACACACATTGAATGCTATCTGGGCTAAGTCAAATTTATGCAGCTATCGCAGCTCACCATTTAACACAACCCTGGCCTAGGGGACAACACATACATTCCCAATTCCCCTATCAATTGAACCAGTCAAATCTACTATGCTGAGCCATACGAGCCTATGAGCCGGACGACAGAGTCATACAGACAAGAACAGTATAAAACTAGGCCCATATCATATTCATGCGTATCACAAGTACTATCCGGGCCATTGAAAGAGTTTCTCGAGGGAACTACATATCCTTCTCTAGCAATGATAATCGAGTACTCAGACCTACCGGGCAAACATCCCACCCAGGCTCATATCCTCCACTCCATGGCATGGAATCGCAGGCTACGCATTTCATACCCTTAGTATTGCAGGATGGTGGAGGACATTCACCACAAATGACGCATAAGCCTCCACCACGTTTCAATACCCCTCTATAATACCCTTATCTATAATATGGTGATTCGTCGACCAAAGTCTAGAAAATAGCTCACGAGTGCCATCATCCCAGGCTCTATAGGCGTCAGAGTGGCGATGAAGGGCGCGCCGCTTTCCCTTACGTTTCTTATAAACAAAATATCTTTGGTGATGAAGACTTTTAATTTGATTCTATTTCCTAGCTATTACTTGAATGTACTTTGTGAGGTTTACGGCTGACGATCTGTTAGGGTTTGTGCCCAGGTCGCAAGTTTTTGTGACGCATGCCTAGCAGGGACGGTTCGCAAGGAGAGAGGTGTTCCCGTGTATATCTCGCCCATACGCAGACATCAGTGAGTTCTAATCCACTTGCAAATTTTGATAGTTACAGCAACGGGTTCTGCAGCTTCACAGGAACCGTTGCTCCTGATTGGGCGTGCTGGGGCGAGTCGCTACGTATCTGCCTCGCGTGCGTCCTCTGAGAACTAGTGAGCAGTTCCGGCCGTGCCTCCTCCCACTCGCCTAACTAACTCTAGCTATGGCCTTTCTCCTGCTTCCGCACCGCCCCGATGGCAGGCTACATCCCAGTAACAACAGCTTTTCAATACTGGCCTTCCTTAAAAATCTCCTATCCCAGAAGCCGCATCCCTGGGCTCAGATATCCGAGATTCAGCCGTGTAAGTCGCCTCTCACATAACTCATACCTGTCGATTAGGTGGCAACCTGGAGGTCCAATCTCACTACCCCAAGTCGACCTCATCAAACACCAGCTCATCTATACCATTATAAACTACAACACCTTTAGCCAGAGTCAGCCATATTGAAATGCAGCAACACTACAGATTGGCTAAGGCATATCCCATCCCCTTCATGACTGCAGTAGGCAGGAACAGAATTGGGGAGCCATTAACAGTGTACCCCCATGCCTCGTCCACCTTCTTAATTGCCTCAGCTACATCCTTGTTTTCAATAACGCTATGTGTAGTTGCATGATAAGCTTCGCTTACAGCGTGCAACCTAACGAGATGGAAGGTAATGCTCTAATAATATCCTAGGCTGCTGTGACACCATAATCTGCAGAGAGGGTACAGCTTAATACATATTTCTTACTCCTTTTGCTGGACAACGATACTAGCATGAGTTTAATCTAAGGGCAATCGTAACCAAACCAACTCCAGAAAGCACGAAACATTACTCGTGTAGTACCAACCCGTGGGATCTAATCAGATTTCTCAGATAATAGTTGCGTGCGTATATAAAACTACTCTAAACGGGGGTAGGTCGGTAAGCATGATAGATCCTAGCAGCTACGAAGGCATCCTTACTGCTCTGCAGAGGCCTCGGTTTGATCCGAGCCAACCCACCACCTAGCAGCGAAAAACCTCGGTTCGTCATTGAACTACTGGAAGTCCGACACCCCCGGGGAATGCGAACAACAGTCCCCCTGCCGCCAATCCCATTTCCAGCCCTCTCTACTTCTGCTTAACATTGCGGTATCTGACAAAAGCTCGCGCACGAGACCAGGCGCTATCAGACCTACATCCGAAGGATCAGTGTTACATTATTAGGAAAACAACACTATAGGATACACCATATTGAACGTAAGATTAAAAGAACAGCATAAATAAACCTCGCATAAATACATCGTAGCCTTTCTTTAAACACAACTACACTCAAGCCAACTAGAAAAAGAATCATAAGCCCTCCGATATCTGCCCAAGCACCATCGAACGATGCTGCTACAAAAGAAAACATCACACATCAGGACTCACCCACCAACACAATCCACTACGCACAAGTGACAGTGACGTCTAGCTCACGACTGTATTGGCCGTCTGCCGCTCACCGACAACGCCGTGAATGGGACAAAATTCGACTTAACACTCGCACATTCCAACAGAGATGCCACAGGCTATCCTGCTCACAGAATTGCCGTGCGATCGTCGTGATTTGTGAGAACAATAAAAGCAGGGTACAAAATGTCATTCTACACCAAAGTAATATACAGATTCAATGCATTCCCAAACAAGTTACTCCCATTCCAGCATTCCTATTCCACTTCAACCGTCTTCGGTGTATAATATCAACACATATCGCCCCTCTATAACATTCGAACGATGAGAGGCAATACAGACCCCGTGCCACGAGAATACGACCATTAAGCAACCCTGCAGAGAGAAAGTCGCAATACATCGCGGGGACGAATTTGAGACTTTTTCAAGCATATGAGGCAAGTCGCCATAACAAATCAGCACAGACCAACCTTACTGTCCCAGCGAGGACAACAATAAACAAAACAAAACAACTAAATCAGAAAAAACATTTAACCTCGAGGACAAAAACATGACGGATTGACAAAAACGTGAGCACCTTCCACATGAAATGTATCATGTCATCCGCTGTCATAATTTGCATTCAAAGTTGCAGAAAAAAAACCCGTGTTCCTACACATTCGCTGAATGAAGGATAGCCTATTTCTTCAGCATACTGGGTCGTTAGCATGCCAACTCCTCGGACTCCACCATATTTGTTGACGAGACAATCTACTACTTCTCCCCTACCCTTAACTCTTGCCCTGTTCAGAAATAAATTCCATGTTCAAAAATCTCCATCCCTCGGAAACCCAAAAGCGCCTAAGGCTGAAAGATGATAGAAACATGTCAACATCAACCTCAACACCAGACACATAGCGGCATTGAGGAAGACGAGAATGTGAGTGTTAATCAGAGACGAGCCAGAAACGCACACCTGGACATCATCAGTCCGACAACAGTCTAACAAGGTGGGGGACCGGTGTCAATCATGTCAAAAGCCGAATGAGGAGCGCATGTTGAGTGTCAGCCAGCTAAAGGAAACAATCCAATGGACGGAAAATTGTGAGAGAGAAATCCCACGGACATGCCCGGGAGGAAACCTTTCACCAGAATACATCTACAGACGCAATTAACATATCCAGCAATATATAACTACTTAAAAACAAAGAAGAACCAAATGACCTCTCAAAAGATGGAGTAAAGAGTTGAGAACAAGACCTCACCAGTAAAGAAGTAAAGAGGCTGAGAAACATTATTAAAAAAGTTTCAACATCCTTAGTAATTACACGATGAACTGTTAACATTACCACAACACCACACACTGGTCATATCGTCCCTCACTCCAATACACCTCACACCAGGCAACCCAAGATCAGACGATAAATGACAAAACGACACGCCCCTAAATGCGGGATGAGTGTTTTGTTTCAAGAGATCCATACTGCACGACACACTCCAATGGCGCTACGGTCGACATGTGGGAATGTAAATCTCGTACACATGCCCACTGTCGTAACACGCAGCTGTGGAGACACTGTGAAAGACCTCAAATGATGTCACGAAAACTCGATCAAACACCGAACTGCTGAGTACCACTCCCTTGGCTCTCTGAGCCGTCAAGGTTGTCAATCCCTATCCACGACAGAACATAGTGTGCGATGACTGGCTACCGCGTCGCCTTTGTAATGTCGCACCTGGGCTTGTGCGTCGAAGCAGAAAGTAAAGAATCGGGCTACAGAGCCGAATAGTGAAAGTCCTCACAGAATGACTTGAGTTCAACCAAAAAGAAAAAGTGAAGTGAAAAACATGGTATCTACACTAATGGACCCACGTCTATTCATGGTGATGCTAGTGCTATAAAAAGATGAAATGCCAAGATCTGTTGTAGTATCTATGCCTGCCCTTGAGCTATAATTGTCTTCAGAGAGAAGGGTTAAGGAGGAGATGAATGGATGTTTTGGGAAAAAGCACAATCGATTGCTAATACACAGTTTCCCAGAAAAACAAACTGAGGAAGTGTAGTCCATCATAAGATAGAGAATGATACGAAAAATACGTGACATCTGCGTGCCAGACAAAACTCAGTACAGCAACTTTTTCCAACATTTAGAATTATATTTCATTTTAGTCATCTAAGAGATGAGAAGATGACAAAGCGAGTGTTCTTAGGTCGAAATTGCTGCCTCATGGCGGGGTGGGAGGGTGTAGTGCTTTCAGTAGGGGAAACCAGCATTGAATTACAAAAATTATGATTTACTATTATAAAATACAATTAAATATTTGGTGGAATGTAATATATCATATATTCTAAAAGTAAAAATATGTAAGTTGTATANCGAGTTCCTACCTTTAAAGGGAATGTTTCTGTCATTTCCCCATTTAGGATGATATTGGCTGTGGGTTTCCTGTATATGGCTTTGATTACATTGAGGAATGATCCCTCCAATCCAATTCCTTCTAGGACTTTAAGCATGAAGGGATGCTGGATTTTGTCAAAGGCTTTTTCAGCATCAATTGAGATGATGGTGTGGTTTTTGTCTTTGATTCCATTTATGTGTTTGATGATGTTTATTGATTTTCGTATGTTGAACCATCCCTGCATCTCTGGTATGAATCCAACTTGGTCATGATGGATGATCTTCTTGATGTGGGTCTGTATGCGATTTGCCAGTATCCTGTTTAGAATTTTGGCATCTGTGTTCATTAGGGAGATGGGTCTATAATTCTCCTTTTTAGTTGTATCTTTGCCTGGTTTTGGTAATAGAGTGATGCTGGCTTCATAGAAGGAATTTGGGAGAATTCCCTCTGATTGTATCCTTCTAAACAGTTTCAATAATAATGGTTGTACGTCTTTTTGAAATGTTTTATAGAATTCTGCCGTGAAACCATCTGGGCCTGGGCTTTTTTTAGTTGGGAGGTTTCTTATTACATCTTCAATTTCTTCATGTATTATGGGTTGTTTAAGCTGTTGATCTCTTCTTGGTTGAGCTTTGATGATTCCTAGGATTTCAGATATTCATCCATTTCTTTTAGGTTTTCAAACTTGGTAGAGTATGGGTTTTTGAAGTATTCCCGTATGATTTTCTGGATCTTTTCCTTGTCTGTTGTGATATTTCCCTTTTCATCACAGATTGTATTGATTTGGAGTTGTTCCTTCTTTCTTTTGGTTAACTGGGCTAGAGGTCTGGCCCCAAACGATTTTTAAAATTGTGTTATTGTGTGTGTGTGTTTGTGTGTGTGTGTGTGATTTTTTTTTTATGTATTCATCTGTCAATAAATATATCGGCTGATTCTATGCCTTGGATAATGTGAGTGGTTCTACTGCCTTTTTAGAAGTTTCTTCCATCATGGCTGCCTCCTAGGACTGGTGGGTTGCTTTGGAGGAACATTGTTGCTTAGTAGTGAAAAACATGAGCCTTGGTCTCTGCCTGGCCTTCCAAGTTTTGTGTCCTAGGACAGGTTATTTAAGCTCTCTTAGTTTATGTGTTCTATAAGGAAGGAGTGATAGCCTCTTTCCCTGTGGTTGCTGTGAGGATTAAATGAGATGATACATCTGAAGCCTTTGTCAGTATTTGGCAAGGAGGAAGCATCGATGCTCTTTTCTTTTCCCTTCACTACTCCCTCCCACTTTTCGAGACAAGCTCTCCTGTGTAGAAACTGGCTTCAAATTCACTATGTAGCTGAGGAAGACCTTGAACTTCTGGTTCTCCTATGTCTATCTTTTGAGTGCTGGGAATAAAGGTGTGTAACTGCTTTTATGCAGAACCAAGGATCACACACAGGGCTTTGTGCATGCTAGGAAAGCACTGAACCAACTCAGTTACATCCCAGGGCAACGCTTGTTATTTCTGAACAGGGGACTTGAGGGTACTGAGAAAGGGGAAACTTGGGGAACGGCCCTTTGAGGAGACAGGATTGTTTGTGAGCACAGCAGCCTGTGGAAGGGGCCAGCTCCCGCTCAGTCAAGCTCTCAGAGATCTGTGGGAGTGGCATTTTCTCCCTGGGGTGCTGAGTGTTAGAGCGGCTCCAGGGGTGGGTGCTCGCAGGGGTCCCGGGAGACCCTTGGGTCTCCCCTCCCTGGGTGGGCTTCTGGCTGGGCTACTACCTGGCCTTTCCACCTGGTCCTATGAGAACTGGTTGATTTTGGACATTGCAGGGATTGATTAGGGAGCTAATGAGTTCAGGATAAATAGGACAATGCCTGGGGGTAGATGGAGCACTCTTTGGACCTGGAAACTTCTGGAGTTCCTTTTGTAGGGCTGAACTACTTCATTGCTGAGTCCCTCCTCTTGGGTCCCTTAATTTGGGTTTAATGGACGCAAGCCTCCAGACAAAGTCATCTCAGGGTACTCAGACAGCATTATCTTCTTAAGGGCTTGAGGCATTTTTTTTTTTCTCATTAGCAACAGAGAGGTTATTAGCAAACTTCCTCCTCAGAAGAGAAACCTCAGACCCAATAGAACTTTCTTCTGATCACACAGGGCTATGGTTTGGATGTGGTTGGTCCTTGCCAAAACCTAGGTTGAGGTTCATTTCTTCAGTGTGTACTGTCAAAAGGTAGGGTCTTTGGGAGGTGATCAGGTCACAGGGTTCTGCCCTCATGCATGGATTAATGTCTTTCTGGACAGACTTGGTGAGGCCTTTCAAACTGAGTTGGATCTTAAGGTGTAAAGCAAGTCTGTCTCTGCATGTACCCACCTCCATTCTCACATGTTCTTCTCCCATATGACCCCAGCCAGCTATAGTGTTCTGACCCAGCATGGGGGCCTCACCAGATGCAACCAACTCTGGATCTGGAATGGCTCTAGAATTGTGAGCTAAGTAAACCTCATTTCTTTGTAACCTATCAACTTCAAGTATATTTTTTAATAATTTTATTTATTTTTATGTGTATGAATTTACTGTCTGCATGCAGGTTTGTGCACCTGTGTCATGCAATGCCTTGGAGGTCACAAGAGGGTGTCAGATTCCCCTGGAACTGGAGTTGATGGTTCTCAGCCACCATGTGAGTGTTGGGAATTGAACCCGGGTCCTCTACAGGAGCAGTTGGTGCTCTTAACCACTAGACCATCTCTCCAGCCCCTCAAGTATTTTAACAACACAAAGTAGACTAAGACACTGGCAAGCACAATAATAGAACTTGGATATTTGACAATAGTTTGCAAGTATGTTATCTTCATAGAAACCTCTGAGGTCTGCCCAGAAATCGTATGGTCTCTATATTATGGAGAAGGTAACCAAGGTCAGGTTAGTTGATACGACTAGTCTAAAACCATATCTGGTCAGTGGCACCATCATGACAAAGTGAAGTGCTTTTGGCCGTTGGTATTTGGTTCTTTTGGCTCTTGGCTTCCCCTGATTCTAGTCAGTTGACACACACACACACACACACACACACACACACACACACACGGCATTATATCTGATGTCACAGCATTACCATCTTTTATAGAATCCTGTTCTGAACTCCAGGAGCAGATTACGATAATTTTCCCTCAGACATGGGTTCTCTGGAGGACTGGGGTCCTGTTTGTCAAAGGACCTGGAGCCTTTTGTTGAATCCCAAACGAGTCCTGGCTTCCAAGTATCACTTTCGTGTCCTCTGTGCTCTGTTGGCACCGTTCTTTATTTGTTTTCCATCCACTGCTGGCTCAGTACATTTCATAAGTTCAAAGGACCTCGTTCATGCTGTATGGGTGGCAGCCACTTTCCTCATATGGCTGCTCCTGACTTTATCTCTTGCCATCTTTGAGTCTCTCTCTCTCTCTCTCTCTCTCTCAATTGCTCTGGCTTGTTTAGTCTCTTTCTATTTGGTCACAGGCATCTGAGTCCTATCTGAGTGGTCCTGATGTGATAGTTGTTTGGTTTCTGTGCCTTAAGGATCATGTTGAAATCCTTTTGACAGAGGGACTTACAATGGCCATTTGCATTATTTAAGAATAACTCTTTGGGGCTGTAGAGCTGGCTCAGTGGTTAAGACCACTGGGTGCTCTTGCAGAGGACCCAGGTTCAATTCCCAGCAAGTACATGCCACCTAACAACAATCTGTAATTCTAGTTCCAGGGGATCTGATGCCTTCTTCTGACCTGTGTGAGTATTGCATGTCATGGGTGCACTTACATCCATACAGGCAATACACTCACACATATACAAAATATATAAAATATTAAAAAAGGAATAACTCTTCTAGACAGACATGGTGGCAATGCCTGGGGAGGTGGAGGGATTAGGAGTTCAAGGTCATTCTCTGCTACACATCAAGTTCAAAGTCAGTCTAAGCTGTAGGAGATCCCACCTCAAAAAGCAAACAAATAAACAATGAAGTCTCCAAGAAAACAAGAGAAACTTACAGTCAAAAAATTTAGGATATCTGGGTGTGGTGGTGCACACCTTTTTTTTTTTTTTTTTTTTTTTTTTTGTTCCTGCCATTCTTTCAGGTTTTATTTTTTTCATTTTTTAGCTATAAGTGATAATCCATGAGTATAAGCATCCTTCGTGCAAAACCAATCTATAGACTGTTGTGCCCAAACCCCCACAGTCCCACCATTCAGTGGAGGTTGACAGGTTGTTTGTTCAATCAAGTTGATCAAATGAGTGTCCAGACTACATCGCTGTAGTTTCACCGTTCACCCCAATCGCAGCCTTTACATTCTACCACGCCCCCTCTTCCGCAGATTGTTCCCTAGGCTTAGAAAAGGGGCACAGGTGGATGAGAAGTAAAACTGTCCTCTCTCTCTGGAGCTGTTGACTTGGATTCTGGTCAATTCTGGCTGTTTCCTTTCATGGGCTGACAGTTTGTTCAGGAGTAACCTTTCGATCCTACTAATGAAGCACAAGCAATTAGATATATAGGTATTTAAGCAGCACTAATAGTTATGGTAGGTTACTTTGGCATAGACACATATGTTTGGATGATATGTTAATCCTAGCACTAGGAAGGCAGAGGCAAGCTGATCTCTATGAGTTCAAGGCCAGCCTGGACTACACAAGTGAGTTCCAGGCCAGCCGGGGCTACAAGCAGACCCTGTCTTAAAAAAGACTGAAAAAAAAGCATCAAGTATTTATGAGGTACATGCTGTGTTACATATACACGAATACCCGATTTCATGAAATCTTACATGAGCATTCTTGGGTCCATGAGTTGTCTGTCTTAAGTTGTTCACTCACAGCTCATGGCTGCTCAGTGCTGCTCTGGTGAGCAGGAGCTGTTGGCCAGGCACACTTGACTCGTTCCCATGTGTCTCTGGTTTTTTTTTTTGTCTTTTCGAGACAGGGTCTCCCTGTAGCCCCAGCTGTCCTGGAACTCACTCTGTAGACCAGGCTGGCCTTGAACTCACAAAGATCCGCCTGCCTCTGCTAGGATTAACGGTGTGCGCCATCACGCCCGGCATTGTTCCCATGTGTTTCTGACGGTAATGGAGCATCTGTTGGGTCCAGGCACCTTCCATTGGTAATCCTTTTTTTATCTTCAAGTCAAGATTCTTATGTTAGTAGAAAAGCTGAGAGGGAGGGAGGGAGAGAGGGAGGGAGGGAGAGAGAGAGAGAGAGAGAGAGAGAGAGAGAGAGAGAGAGAGAGATAAGCGAGTCTTGGTCTCTGAATCTCTTCTTAATTTTTTGTAAATTTTTTTTTTTTGGTGTTTTCGAGACAGGGTCTCCTTGTAGCCCCAGCTGTCCTGAAACTCACTCTGTAGAGCAGGCTGGTCTTGAACTCACAAAGATCCGCTTGACTCTGCCTCCCAAGTGATAGGATTAAAGGCGTGCGCCACCACGCCCGGAAATTTTTGTAAATTTTTATTGAACTTTTTGTGCATTTCATACAGAGCATCTTAATTGTCTTTGTACCCCATCCCTCATAGCTCCCCCTTCCCTCAGTGCAAGTCCAGACACGGGGTCAGTCAGCATAGCTAGAGTTCCTCCCTTTAAGAAGATCAGTTCTTCCTCACCCAGCAGAAATATTGGGGTCTGCTGTCCATTGTCACAGTTCTATGCTGGGTTTTTGTCTGCTTGAGTTTGCATGGGTCCTATGCATACTGACGCCATTGCTGTCGGTTCACATGAACAAGGTCCCAGGAGCCCATAGGACTCTATTTCCATATGGTCAGAAACTTTCTCCCTGGCTCTTACAATCTTTCCAGCCCCTTTTCTGAAATGGTCCCTGAGCTCTGGGTGGGTAGAGTTTAATACAGGAGTCCTGTCCAAAGACCTACACTCTACAAACTCTTATTCTCTACACTTCAGCCATTTGTGACCTTTTGTGTTCCAGACCCTCTGTTGTGTAGGGAGCTTCAGTGATGAGAACTGAGAGATGCATTAGTGTTCTCTTTATCCCTTGTTCTATGTTCCGAGAACCCTAAGTCTAGAAGTTACATCATAGATGTGCCAGTTAGGCTTGTGAAATTCATAGACCATCTCTATGTACGGCCAGTTGCAGAACTCTGATAATCTTCATCTGCTCCTTTGATAAGTGGCGACTTGATTGTAAATATAAGGATCCATATTTTGCACATAGTAAGAAATTATATTAGCCTAGGGATGTGACAGCCTTGGGATTTCCTCTAAGATCTCTAACCTCCCCAGCCATGCATATTTGGCTCTGTTTACAGTGTCATGCATGAGTTTCCTCTCATTGAGTGGGAGGTGGCCATTGATTGTCCTCAAGATAAAAGAGCCACTACAGCACCAGTGTCATTTGCTGTGCCGGTCATTGATGTAGTTATTAGGACTTCTTATTTATTTAAATTTGCCCTTTTTCATTTCTGTGTGTGTGTGTGTGTGTGTGTGTGTGTGGTGTATGTACATACATGTGAGCATATATGATTGCATATGCGTGGACAGGTGTGTGTGTGTTTGTGTGTTGTGTGTGTGTACACGTGCATTTGGAAGCCCAAGGTGATGTTGGGAATCATCCAAGAGATCACACTTTCATCTTATTCCTTGAGGAGAGGTGTCTCTATAGAACTCAGGGCTCATTGATAGGTTAGTGTCATTAGCCAGCCTCCTCTGGGACCCCCTACCTCCACTTTCTGAGGCTGGCATCACAGGCAGCTGCCACACCCAAATGGCATTTGTCTTGGTTCTGGGGATCTGAACTTGGGTCCTCATACTTGTCACGCAGGCCCTTTGACCACTGAGCCATCTCCCAAGCCCCGGGCACCATTTTTAGTGTCAGTTTTGTAGCAGCTGCTCAGGTGTCCGTGTGCCCTCTGACTGGATTCTCCTTCACTTTCCATCCACTTCTGGCCAGGTGCTCAGAATTCAAACTTGTCAAACTCCATGGAGACCCATCCTTGCTTTGTGTGTGGGTTCCCTGGGGCAAGGCGTGAAGATCTGGAAGGATAATAAGAATGAGAACACCAAGATTAAAATGTGAGCTTGGCTCAGTGTTCACACTGCTGAGGAGGTCAGCTTTCTATTTCATGGGAGAGGGTGACTCGTTGTGTAAAGAAAATCCCATCATGGTTCTGGGATGGAGCCCTGGCATAGACAGAGCTGTGGAGGATTTAGAGTAGAGAGTGGATGCCCCTGGATGGATCCAGAAGGCCCCTCTGAAGGGCTGGCCATGCCAGCCTGTTCTGACATCACGTGCTTTTCCCTCAACTACTCCATTCACGGCCACATTTTACGCCTAAGAGCTCACTCTGTGTGTGAGCATTCATCTGTGCTGTCAAGTGGACTAGACTTGGAATAATCCGCACCCCCCCATCACTACAAAGTGTTATAAGATATATGCCAAGATGTTAATTAACAGAGGTTATTCTGGGCCAGTGGATACTGTAAGACTCCCTTCCATCCCCCCACTCCACCATGCTTTTTGACAGGGTCTCCTCTGTAGCCCCATCTGGCCTGGCCTGGAACTCACTATGTAAATCAGGCTGTTCTTGATCTCACAGAGACCTCCCCACCTCTGCCTCCCAAGTGCTGTACCACCATGCTGAACTTTTTTCTTTTCTTTTTTTTTGGTCTTTTCGAGACAGGGTCTCCCTGTAGTCCCAGCTGTCCTGGAACTCACTCTGTAGACCAGGCTGGCCTTGAACTCACAAAGGTCCGCCTGCCTCTGCCTCCCAAGTGCTAGGATTAAAGGCATGTGCCACCACGTCTGGCTTTGTGTGTGTGTGTGTGTGTGTGTGTGTGTGTGTGTGTGTGTGAATTCTTTTCAAGGTTCAAGTATGTACTCTACCAACTTGCTACTCCATTCCCTTCAACAACCTAAAGTAGCCCATAGAGATCCACCTGTCTCAGGTGGGGGGGAAGAAAGGTGACTATGGCAAGTTTGGAGTACATTCTGGCAAAGGTTGGTCTGATTTAGATGAATCCCTGAAACAGAGGCTGATGAATCTGAACAGAAGCAAAGATTGTGGAATGCAGGCTCCGAGGGAGAGAGTAACTCTCTGGATCTATTTTGGGAGCAGTCTCCAAGGAGGAAGGCACATCTGTACATTTTATTTTTCTGGAGGTTCAGATCAGTAATTGAGATGGCATAAATACTACACAACCCACGGGGAAAAGCTTCAGCAACGAGGTGAGGAGGCTGCGCGAGATCGCAGAGACCTGGCGATAAGTAAAGTGAGCGTCTCCCAGGAGATCCTTTTAAGATTCTAAATTATGAATTTGGAATCCTCGTTTTCTGTTTTCTTATTGAAGGTGCAGCTCATCAGGTATAGGTATTTGTCTGGGGGAAGTGGCAGGAATGAAAGAGTTAATATAAAATACATGACTCTGGAAACATAGATGTAGGCTGTTTTCAAGACAAACAGATTGTTCAACTGAGAGATTGGGTCATATTGTGCAAAGTAGAGAAATTTAAAATGGGTGTTTGAATTTGCAACTGGTTTTGGTATTCAAGTTTGGTTATTTGTACAAAGGATTAATTCACCTTTGAATAGGTTGTTGTCTTCCTTTGGTATCTGCGAGCCCACTGGGAATTCATCTCTTGCTAAACCAGCACAAGGTTTTTTTGGTTTCACCTACAAAAGTGAATAGGTCTCTGTATTTCAAGGTTGCACATTTTTCTGTGTTTCGTTTAGACAGAGATAAGAAGTCCAGCGCTGCAGAGCACAATAGGCTATTCTTGACACACAAACGTGGCTGAGCACCATGAGTAATCTCTGTTCTTGACCCTACACCCACCTTGAGGCAGGGACTTTGTTATCACTTCCCCCAAAGCAAATCCATTGCAACAAAGGATTAATGAATAATGACAATTTTACTGAACATTTCTTGGGGAGACTGAAAAGGTCTATGTATCCTACGGGGGCAGTTTTGATTTATAGCAAAGCCTAATAAAAATTCCCATGAGACAAGCATGCTTTCAAAAGGGGAAAGGTTTCTTGTTCCTTTATCTCTTTTTCTTTTCTGTGCTCATAAGCAAAAAAAAAAAAAATTATCTAATCTCTTTAAAGGTTCTCATCCTCCTATCTTCCCTCTGTCTGGCAAAGGAAGGATGCTCTATAGTGTCCAGTGTGTGCGGCTCAAGTCATTACTAGCTCACCTGCAAGCTGGTGATGATCCAAGCTGCCCAGGAGGTCATGGTAACTGGAGACAAGGCAAGCAGCCCTGTGGCAGCCCTCCTGTTGCCACGCCCTCCTCCAACCTCTCTGGCCTCCTCCAAAACATCCCCCTCCCAACTTCATCCTCTCTCTCTCTCTCTCTCTCTCTCTCTCTCTCTCTCTCTCTCTTTCCTTCCTTCCTTCCTTCCTTCCTTCCTTCCTTCCCTTTCTTTCCCACAAAGTCCAGTTAACATTGTTTGGATTTGGTGCCATCCATTGCAGCATGGACAACTTACCATAGGCCACACCTATAAAGAAAAATTACTCTCCCTCCCCCAGCAGCCACAGTTGCCAAGAGCTCCTCAGCTAGGGAGGGGCCTCACGAGGCCCTCCTCCATTCATGATGGGATTCTGACTGGCTTGATCTTGTGTAAGTCTTGTGCAGGTAACAGGAGCTGTTGTGAGTGCAATGGCTGTGTCATGTCCGGAAGTCCGCATTTCACAGCACTCTCCATTCTCCAGCTCTTATATAGTATCTGATCTCTCTTCTGAGATGTTCTCTGAGCCTAGGGGGTGGGGATTTGATGTAGATGTCCCACTTATGGCTGAGCGCTCCACAGACACTTATTTTCTGCACTCCGCGTAGTTGTGAGTCTGCATTAGCAGCTCCCCACTGCCAAAAGAAGCTCTTCTGACTAGAGTAGAGAGCAGCACTGATTTATGGGTATGAACATAAATACGTAGAAGACAGTTTGATGACATGTCCATTTAGCAGCAACAAGGGGCACAGGAGCCTCTGGGACCCTACTTCCTGGTTTGCTTTACCGGGGTTTATGTGGTGCTGACAGAGCTGGGCTTGAGGATTTGAGGATTCACTGGGATTCATACCTAGCAGCTTCCCAGCCTGGACCCTCTGCAACTTCCTTCTTTCTCCCAGTCACTAATTGTTCCCAAGCCCTGAAAAGGTGATTTTCCATACCTTCCCACCTTTCTCTTCAGATGAGGACCCCGATGTTACCTTAGACAATTGAACAGCGAGTAAAGCAGCCCCATCCTTCCTCGACACTGTTTCATTTCACTGTATGTATTTCTAGGTAGACATTTTTCTCCATTATTAATTTTAAACTCCACCAAAAAAGTCACATGAAGACAGTCACTGAGCATTTTGGTTCATGTCTTTAAAATATGCTATAGAGGGCTGCAGAGTTGGGCTAGCAGTTAAGAGCACTGGCTGCTCTTGCAGAGGACCCAGACTAGATTCCCACCACCCACATGGAGGCTAACAAGTGTCTGTAACTCCAAGGCATCGGGCGCCCTCTTCTGACTTTCTTGGGCATTGCATGACACAAGTGCACTTACACACCTGCAGGCAATAAACTCATACACATAAAATAAAAATATGCTTGTGGGAGGGCTGGAGATATAATTCAATTGTAGAGTATTTGCCCATCATGCATGAAGCCCTGTGTTTGAACCCTAGTACCACATAAACCAGGCATGGTGGAGGTGCTTGCCGTCTAAGCATTGGGGAGTGGAGTTGAGTGGAGGCAGAAGTTCAAGGTCATCTTGGATACATGACTGTACTTCCTGTTACTGTTGATGACTTTTTCTCTGTACCTTGATATGTAAAATTTGCCATAGGATTGTATAATGTTCCAGACCCCAGGATACTGGAGATACCAGGACCATGAGATGTCTGCCAAAGAGAACTGTAGGTGTGGAGTGGAGCTGGCCGAAGGTTAAGAGAGAAGAGGGGAGCTGGAAGGGTGGGGCTCCCCAAGCCTCTTGGAGACCAGTTGCTTATCTTATAAACGCAAATGCTGGACATGGAGCTGCTGGACTTTGGTTTTGCTTTGGTGTGATTATTTTCTTTCCTGGTTCTTCTCTTTTTTTTTTTTTTTTTTTTTTTTTTTTTTTTTTNTTGTACTAATGTAAGTTTAACATGAGTATAATTAAATTAATAGGATTAACAAGTGTAAATTAGCATGAGAAACTGGTAGTGGGATGAGGGACTATATATGGATTCTATTTTCCATTTAACTTGCTCTGTATGCCTAAAACTTTCCCCCAAATAAAGAGTATTGAAAATGTTTTCTCTGGGCACAGTGGTGCACACCTTTAATTTCAACACACAGGAGGCAGAAGGAGGCAGATCTCTGTGAGTTCAAGGCAAGCCTGTCTACAAATAGAATTCCGGGTTTTTCAAGTCTATACAGTGAGACCTCATTAGAAGCAAAACAAAACAAAAATGAAAACAAACAAGAAAACCCCTCTTAATCTCCCCAGCTCTCAATTTCCTTATCTCTGAAAAATGAGTTGGAGTGAATTTCAGAATTAAATACTGCCTCTATAAATGGAGTTCAGTTTTTGTTGTTTTTGAGACAAATTCTTGCCACACAGCCCTAGCTGGACTGATATTCACTGCAACAGCAGTCAGTGCTCTCAACTGCTAGGCCATCTCTCCAGCCCCTAACTATTTTTATTTTTTTTTATTCTTTTTTTTTTAAATATTTTTATTGAAGTCCAATTTAGACTCATTCCTGTTTCCATGCCCCCACCCTATGCCTGACCCTTTATAAAGTCATAAAAATATTTTAGTCTTAAAATTGAGCTTTATTTAAAGAGCTGGCAATCTGAGGAGACAGCAAATGAACTGAAAATCTGTCTTCCATCTCATCTCTAGCCAGCAGATTACATAGGGAGAAAGGGGGTAGAGAACAGAGGTAGTCAGTCATTCCAGAGCTTGGTCTTGCCCCTGTGCCAGGTTAGTCAGCTACATTTCTGAAACTTTTGATGCCTGTGCTTCTCTCCTTGTATGCCTCCCTCAGGAACATGAAACTTTGGTTTCTATTGGTATCAACCTTGTCCTCCTCCAAGGACATCTCAGCTGGGGGAAGAGATAACTCAGAATAAACAAAGCATTACCAGTGTGTACTGCTGAGCTAGTAATAATGTGTACGCGCTGATTCCCTTCTAAAATATGGAGCACGAGTGTGTCTTTATAATACAGAGTATGGCAGTGTGTCCTTTCATCCCTCCTGTCCCCTATCAAAGGGAGAAGAGGGGCAAGTGGGTTCTGGGAAGTATCCTCTGTTATGTGCAGGTACTTGATTCATGGAAGATAGGCTTCTGGGATGGAGGGAGTGGAATCAGGCTTTGGTGGCAAGAAAGAGAGACAAGACACTTGCAATGTGGCATCCCACCAGTGTTGATTCATTGGAGAGTGTTCCAGGAATTATGGATCTTGGGTGGTCAGAGGGTGGCCAGGCAGAGGACAATGGGAGTGCTTTGTGGAAACTGAGATGAGATGGTGCAGAAGCCTGGCAGTGAAATCTTTGTAACAAGGATCTAACACAACATGGTAGAAGCCATTTTTTTTTGAGACAAGGTCTCACTATGTAGCCCTGGCTGGCCTCAAACTTACAGAGATTCTCCTGCTTCTTCCTGGGACTAAAGAAGTGCTCCAACACGCCTAGCCTTGTCAGGGCATTTAAAATTACAATATCAGGAAAGGAAACTAATAGAGTCTGTATGAAAACAATAGAAAAAGAATTGAAAACCTTTTCCTTTCCTTCGACTATGCTCTGAGAGCTGGGCGTGGTCGTACAGGCCTGTGATGCCTCACTTGTGAGGCTGAGGGAGGCAGATCACTATGAGTTTAAGGTTGCCCTGAGCTAGATAACAGGGGCCTGTCTAAAAAAAGTGACATAAACAAGAACCATAAATATCCTGTAAGAACAATTACTGTTTATATCTTAAAGTATATCAATTTTATGTGAATGTAAATAAAAATAAACCTATGTACAGATATCCAAGAAAAGAAGTGTTTGTTTCCTCTCCTGCCTTTCTCTTTCCCTCTCCTGCCTTCTCTCCTGATTCCCCCTCCCTTCACCCCTCCTTCCTTTCTTTCCATCACACATGGTATCATGCTGAGATCCTATTCCACAACTTGCTCTTCTATGCTTGGTTACATCACTGTTTGCCTCTGGATTTGAGGGGGCCACATTCCACAGTTGGTGTCCTGTTGCTGCCAGCCAACATGACGTGAGTGTCTGATTATTTTTGGTGAGTAGCGTTAGAAGCAGGTGTGGGTAGGAGCATCGTACATCTCCGCCCACTGCTGGAGGGATGTTGGTATTAGAGCAAGAGTACCACATGAAGCAGCTGTACAGTCCTTCCGTGGCTTGCAGGCACAAACAGCTGGTCTGCAGTTTGGAAGAAGATTCTGTCTCTTCTATCATCAGACATTTTGGCTGGCACTTGAATGAGTTTTGCCCCAGAGCAGATTCATGCTTACAGCTGGGTTGGCAGACTCTTCCACAGAGGAGGAAAATGGACCTGAGTGGCCTCAGTCCAAGAACCCACTCTCTGCATGGATTATTGCCTTAATTTAAAACTGTACTTTAGTCATAGAATGGCCATGGACCTGCTATACGTTCTGAGTGAATCAGAGAGCCCCATCTCTCTCTTTTTTTAAAGAATGATAGAAAAAAATTAACACAAAACATCCATACATTACTCAGATTCACCATAACCACTTAGTTTTCCTTCCTTCCTTCCTTCCTTCCTTCCTTCCTTCCTTCCTTCCTTCCTTCCTTCCTTCTTTCCTTCCTTCCTTCCTTCCTTCCTTTCTCTCTCTCTCTCTCTCTCTCTCTCTCTCTCTCTCTTTCTTTCTTTCTTTGTCAATAAGGAATAGTAAATATATTTATGGACACAACACAGGTATTTATATATATATATAAATTTTATTTTTAGAATGTGGTCATAAACATGTAACACTGAGTTTACCATCTATATTAGTTACTTTTCTCATTGGTGTGATAAAAATACCTGATAAAGAACTTAAAGAAGTTTATTTGGGCTCACAGTTTGGGGGATGGTGTGGCAACAGGAGTAGGGGTGTCCTTTTGCACCTGCATTTAGGAGGCGGAGAGGTTTAATCTGAACATTGATGGTCAGTGGGCTTTTTCTTTTTTCCATTTTATTCCATCTAGAACCCCAACTCAGGGGATGGTGCCATTTATACTCAGAGTGGGTCTTCCTACCTAAGTTTAACCCCTCTGGACACATCTACTAAAACACCTACATACTCAAAGCTATGCCTCATTAATATCCTATGTGTTTCTTTTCTTTTTTGAAAAACGTATTTTATATCATATGTGTCTGTATGTGTTCATGTATGGGCAAATATGTGTATGCCCACACATGTGTGGATGCCAGATCATGCTTTATTGATTGAATCATCTCACCATCTTTCCAGTTCCTGCTAGGTGTTTTTGCTTTGTTAGTTTTTTGAGACAGAGCCTCACTATGTAGCCCTCGCTGGCTTGGAACTCGTTCTGTAGACCTGGCTATCTTAGAACTCACAGAGATCTGCCTGCCATAGAAACCCTGTTAGGTGTTTCTTAATTCAACATCCCCCCCCCCTTTTTTTTAAGGATGGAATCTGGTTATGTAGATCAACCTGGCCCTGACCTCACAAGCTTCATGCTTCAGTTTCCTGAATGTTGGGATTACAGGTGTGTGTGTGTGTGTGTGTGTGTGTGTGTGTGTGTGCGTGTGTGTGCATGTGCGTGTGTGTGTGTGCGTGTGTGTGTGTGTTTGTACAGCTCAATGGTGTTAACTACATCTACATGATTCTATAGCAGATATCTAGAACTATTTCATTTTCCAAAAGCAAAATCTATGCCCATCGAACAGTACTCTTTCATTTCTCCTCTCCTTCGCCCTGGTGAGTACCTTTATGTGCTCTGCTTGTGCGATTTGACTGCTTTGGAGACCACATGTGTGCAGACTCATGCAGGGCTTGTCTTTCTGTGCATGTTTTATTTACCTAGCATAATATCCTGGAGGATCGTCCATTTTCTGGCACGGAAAAAGATTCTTTTCTTTTTCAAGATTGTACAATATCCCATTTTATCTGTATACCATATTTTTACCAGCATATTTCTTATGCTTCTTAATTGATTGTTAATTATATTTTAATCTATTCTTGGAAAATTTCATACACATATACAATGTATTTTGATCCTATCCACCTCTACTCTCCCCTCCCAACTCCCAGAATCTCTCCAACATATCTCCCTCTCAACTGAATATTATTAAAAAAAATCCCTATTGAGTCCAATTAGTGCTGCCTGTATGTGCATGGGTGAAGCTCCATCCTCTGGAGCATGGGCGACCTACCAACGGTCACACCCCCCAAGAACAATGATTCCCTTTTCTCTGTCATCCATCAATGGCCAGTAGCTCCTCAGTTAAGGGGGAGCTCCACAAGGCCCTCCCTCATCCACACTGGAGTCTTGACTGGCTTGATCATGCATCAGTTACCTCGGCTGGTGTGAGTTCATGAGTGTGTTGTTCACGTCACGTCCAAAAGACATTTCACAGCACTCTTCCCCATCCTCCAGCTCTTACATTCTTTACATTCTCTCCTCTGATGTTCCCTGAGCCTTGGGGGGATGGTAGTGGTGGTGATCTGATATAGACGTCCCATTTATGGCTGAGCACTCACTCACAGTAACATGCTCTCTGTACTTTGACCAGTTGTGAGTCTGCATCAACACTGCCCACTGCAAAAAAAGAAGCTCCTCTGATTAAGGTTGAAAGCAGCACTAATTTATGGATATGAACATAAATATTTAGAAGGCGGTTTAATAACATGGCCATTTAAAAAACACAAAAACAACATTAATAGGTCCCTGCCCCCAAGGCCCATGATCTCCCCGAACATGGGGTTTTGACTAGGTTTATGGTCTAGTCATGAATTCTCTCTTCTGGAGTGGATCTTACCTCAAATCCATTTATCTGTTGACTTATATATGAGTCTATGTAGTTATATATATATATATATTTTTTCCCAAGTCCTTGAAGGTCAGTTGAAGCAGTAGGAAGTGTTAATGTAGTAACTGCTGAGAGACTGGACATTCTCTTACATAGCTTAAGTGCTGGTCACAAAACTAGAGACAACTGAGGAGAGGGAACCTCACCTGAGGAATTTCCTCCATCTGATTGTCCTGTGAGCATGTCTGTGAGGCATTTCCTTGGTTGCTAATTGATGTAGAAGGGCCCAGTCTACTTCGGGCAGTGCCATCTTTAGGCAGGTGGGTGTTGGGTGTGTAACCAAAGTAGTGGCGTAAGCAGTGTTCCCCTGTGGTCCCTGCTTCAGTTCTTGCCTCCAGATTCCTGTTGGATCCCCCCCCCTTCCCTCCGTGATGGACTGTAACTTATAAGCCAAATAAACCCTTTCCTTCGCATACTGGTTTTGGTCAAGGTCTTATCACAGCAATAGAAAGTAAACTAGAACAGAAATTGGGGCCAGAGAGTGGAATCTTGCTGTGATGGGCCCGACTATGTTGCTTTTGGGAGGACTGTGGAAGCATTTGGAACTTTGGACTGGAAAAGCCTTGAGTGCACAGAGCTTCACCAGCTGTTTTGTAGCACCTTGGAAGATAAGGCTGAGAATAATGCAAACAATGGAGGCCTGGCTTGTGATGTTTCAGAATGAAGCTTGACAGTTCCTCAAAGGCTCAATCAGGGTTGTTCTTGAGTATTGAATTAAGAATCTGTGTTTTATGCTGGGTGTGTTGGTGTAGCACTTGAGAGGCAGAAGCATGAAGATCTCTGTGAGTTCAAGGCCAGCCTGGTCTACATAGTGAGTTTCAGGATAGCTAGGGCTACAGGGAGACCCTGAAGAATCAGGTGTGATTAGTAAGAGATCAGCACCACAGAAGTGAAAACTTTGTTTTATTGGGACAATTGATCCTGGTTAGCTGGTGCTGAAAAATCAGCTGTTATTAATGAGAGATCTGCATCATCCAGTGAAGTCTTCTGGGAAGTGTCTCCTTAGGGTGGGCATGCAGAGCTCTGGTCCAGGGGGTCAAAGGCTTCATCTCAAACTTGGCAATGTGTGAGAGTCTCCCAGGTACTGGTTTTGACAACAGGATGCTGCAGGATTGAAGGGGTCCTGGAGAGAAGCTGAAGCTTAGCACCATGGGGCAGGGTTTGGAGTCCCTGCAGAGAGGCCAGGAGTCCACTGGCGATGGTTTAGACTCAGTTGCGTAGGAGACCCCAGTACAGTGGCGATGCCAGAACTGTGTTTTTTTTTTTTTTCTTAAATCTATTTTTAAAAACGCATTGAGGGGCTGGAGAGATGGCCTTGTGGTTAAGAGCGCCGACTGCTCTTGCAAAGGACCCAGGTTCGATTCCCAGCACTCACATGGCGGCTGAGAACCGTCTTTAACTCCAGTTCCAGGGGAATCTGACACCCTCTTCTGACCTCCACGGCATTGCATGACATGGGTGCACAAACCTACATGCAGACAGTACACTCATACACATAAAAAATAAATTAAAAAATATTAAAAAAAACACATTGAAAGTGGCTGGCATAGTGGTGCACACCTTTAATCCCAGCACTTGGGAGGCAGAGGCAGGCAGGTCCCTGTGAGTTCAAGGCTTGCCCAATATACATAGTGAGGTCCCAGCTAGATGAGACTAAAGGGAGACCCTGTCTCAAAAAAAAAAGACATTGAAATTTTTGAATAGCTCAGATCAGTGGTTTTGCATAATGCATAGTTTATATTTCTCTGGTTATTTACATTTACACTTCTCTATTTAATTATGATTATATCTGGGCTAAAGCTTTTGGGCAAGAATACTAAAAAATTACCTTTTTCATTCATGTCAGTTTGTCTCATTCCTGTTGCTATTTATTTGATTATTGGTTAGATTGGTGTCTGTCAAATTTCATCACTATTAGATATCTATTTCTCTTTGTAATTAAAAATCAACTATGGGGTGATATTCAGAGACTGAGTACCTTGCAATCCACCTGTTCATTCAGGACTCAAGCACCCATTGATTATTCTAGTCTGGATCAATCACTGCTCTGGTGGTTCTCAGATAAATCACATGTGTCTTAAACTTTACCTTCTCCAAACAAAGCTGTTTCTAATATTTCTTATGTAATCAGCCAGTCTTAAGGGAATAAGAAAATTAACTTATTCACACACACACCCCACACTGCTTATCTGAATAGAGTTTTTTGTAAACACCAGGAATATAATTTAGCATCTATTTGACCTATTTACTGGGTGATCTGAAAAGCCATCAGACTTGATTAGTGCTGGGCCAGGAGAAAGGATCCCCAGGGGGCAAAGGCTCTAAGTGTTCTGGCTTTGCCTCCAAGCATTTAAAACTCAGCAGGCGTCCTGTATGTCAGGAGGCAGTCTGGTTTGCTAGAATTTTGGAGGAAAGTTGTGTCTCTTTCAGCACCTAACTTTTATTGTGCTTTAAAGGCAATATCCTGACTTGCAATTGGGCTCCATTACAGTCTGAATGTTTGTGTCCTTGCCTCCTCCTATTTCATATGATGAAACTTTAATCCTTAAAGATATGGTATTAGGAGGATGGGCCTTTTAGAGCCAGTTAGGTCATAGGAATGGGACCTTGTAAATGGGATTAGTGCTCTTATAAAAGATCTCTAGAGAGTAAGCTTGTTCTTTTACTATGCAAAGACCCAAAGAGAAGTGCATAGTCTATGGCCCAAAGGAGAGCCTGACAATGTTGTCATATGATCTTGGATCTTGGTTTCATGGAGAACTAAGAAAAACATATTTCTTCTGTCTATAAACCACCCAGCTTCATGTATTTTGTCATAGAAAGCTCAAACAGACTAAAATAGGCTGTGGTGGCCAAGGATTTGGAAGATGAAGAGTAGACTGCTGAAGAGACTTAGAACAAAGCACTCGCTTTCTCTCAGAAGCTAAGACTGACCTGCTGTTGCCAGTGCTTGAGCACTTGGGAGGCAGAGGCAGGCGGATCCTTGAGAGTTCAAGGCCAGCCTGGTCTACAGAGCGAATTCCAGGACAGCTGGGGCTAAAGGGAGACCCTGTCTCGAAAAGACAACAACAACAACAAAAAAACCCCAAAACAAATAAACAAACAAACAAACAACTTTTGTGACAGAGAAAACAGTCTGGGATCATTTGGCTTCTAGAAAACCATGCTCTCTGTAGCTGCAGACTGGGCATAATAATATCTAGCTTTTATAACATCACTGGGAAAATTAAGTGAGGTTATATAATAAAGTACCCAATATAGTACCTGATACATGGTATCTATCTAGTAAAATGCTGGTTTCACGCTTATTTTGTGTACATATGAACTCACAGCAGTTGTGAACTGCATGCACAAGACCTGCATAAACTCAAGCCAGACAGAATCCCAGTACGGATGTCCCACCCTAGCTGAGGAGCTATTGGCAAATGATAGCCCCTGGGAGAGGGAGAGTCGTTTTTCCTTAAGGGCATGACCGCTGACCCTGGTAGTTTAACCATGCTCTAGGGAATACCCCTAGATCAAAGATTATTTGGGGAACACAAATTGTTCTTAATGGGCTTAAAAAAAAAAAGAGGACAGGAAATTAAGTGGGTTGGGAGGAAATGAGGAGAGTGGGAGGTAGAAACTGGCTGGGCAGGTTTAGGGTAAAGACCCCCAAAGAACGAGGACTAGTTTCTTTCTTGGTTGAGAGCTGGAGATTCCTTGGATCTGACAGTAGATGTGTCCCTACCTGAGTGAGAGATGCCAGGACTATCTAATCCAAAGATGTCTCTGGTTCTGCCACGGCCAGAGGCTGGGGATGCCAAGAGGGTTTTTTTTTTTTCCTTATCCCTCTTTTTCCAGAAGTAATACCCAGTTCCTGGAAGACACACTGAGGATGTGACCTGAAATGAGGACTGGACTGGCCAGCTCATCTCCCCCCCCCCCCCACTAAACCCTTATTAACTTCTGAGTAATGAATCTCAGTGAAATCCCATTTTGGGGGACCCCTCCTGCTGTATATATCCTAAGGAACTCTGCTTTCTATATCCTAAGCTTGCTATAATAAAACACTCCTTTCTAAAACTCACCCTGTGTGGTCTGAGAATTTCCTTCTTTGAATTTGCAAGTAAAAAACCTGGAAGCCTCCGGCTTGGGGTGGCTTCAGTGGCCATTGAGTTCCAAGGATTCTAGCCTCTCAATCCAAGCCCAACAGAGCGAAGAGGTTCCTCACTCTCTAAGTCACTGGTTATTCCTGTATCAGGTGTGGTGCGTTGGCTGGGAAATCTGAAGGAGGGTGAGTATGTGGACCACCGCTCTACTTTTCCTGCTTTAACTATGCCTCTTCCCGTCTTCGTGTCTTCCTCGGTTTCAGGCGAGAAGCATGCTCTGCTCTGTTTCAGCTCCCATTTCTCCCTTTCTTCAGCATTTCCCCTTTTGCTTTTGGCTCGGGAACTGGGTGCATTTAATTATTTGAGACTAGATATTGATAGATGTCTATAAGAAATCCTCAGTCTCCACTGCCTGTTGGGTTGGGAGCCTGGGAGTATGTGTGTTTTGTTGGACATCCATTGCAGTTTGTGCTTAACTGAGGTGTGTGACTGGTGTTTGCATTGGACTGGGAAGAGACTTTGTACTAGTGAGAGAATTGGAGCCTTTTGCACTAGGTGCTGAGAGAGAACTAGAGCTTCAAGGTCCCTGAACCTGGAATGTGGATTTGTGGCCCTTCAGGACTGAATCTGGGAAAAATACAGATCTTGCTGGTGACCCCAGAAGATATTAGACAAATGCTGCTTATAATAATGTAGCCACTACGTTGGTGGTGGCCACTGACTGCAGCAGTCCAATTTTAATGGCCATAATGGCAGAGGATTGGAGATGCTGGTTCTGCAGGGTCCTAACATCTGTCCTTTGTCTGGTGCTATAGATTTGGTTTTCTTTGGCTGAGGCAGAATACCCCATTTGATATTTCTGCTCCATTGCACCTTAGGTGGTCTTGATGGTGTGTACTTGCATTTACTGCTGTGTTATGAACAGGCTGAAGAAAAGAATATTCTAATACTGTCTTTTTAGGTATTACTTTTGGGGTTCTGTATTCTCTAGATTATAGATTATAATGTAGTTTTCCTAAACCAGACAGACTGGTTGACCACATTTTGAAAAGGAAAATTTAAGCAGGAGGTAGTGGTGCATACCTTTAATCCCAGCATTTGGGAGACAGAGGCAGGCAGATCTCTGTGAGTTCAAGGCCAGCCTGGTCTACAAAGTGAGTTCCAGGACAGCTGGTGAAGGGACAGAAAGAGGTCAGTGGAATTTTCCACCTTGCAAAATAACTATAGCAACTCCTCCCTAGGTCAGCAAATAACAGGAAACCACAGCCAGTTATAATCCCAGGAAGAACCATCCTGAGGGCCCTGGCCCCAAGCCACCTGCAGACCCAAGCATGCTGAGCACCACCTCATCTGCAACCAGCCAAACTCTGTAAAGGTCACCCCGGGGAGCCAAAAGAAAGATGCTCTGTTGCTGTTACTGTAACCTGCTCTGCTCTAAGTGTATAAAAACTGTATGCAGAGATTGCTCAGGGTTTGCCTCTCCCCATTGTACAGGCAAACCCTGGCATGCCAGAAGAATAAAACTCTTGCTTTTGCATCGAGTCTTGTCTCCACATCTCTCACTCCGGGGTCTCTCAAGGGTAAGGCTCGATTTGGGTCTTACATCTGGGGGCTTGTCTGGGATTTGAGACCCCCTGTAGGGATGCCTAGACAGACTTCGGAGGAGTAAGATTGGGCCCTAACAGGTACCTCAATTGTGTCTGTCTTGTCTGGCGTTTGTCTCTGTTCTGACTTTCAGTTTGCTCATGAGTGATTTGGGAGATTTTGCCTCCATCTGTGAGGAATCCGTGGGACGCTCCAGTTCTGGACAGGAGGGTCAAGATGACTCTCCTGTTGTCTGGGCTTGAGCCAGGATTTTCTCGGCCAAGTCGCCTGGGGACTGAGTCTGGGAGGGACTGGTCAGTGCCTGGTACCAGAGTGAATAGGCGCCTACCTAATGAATCTTTGTCTTGTATCTTCCATTTGTGGCAGGGATGGTTGATATCTGTGTTGTTTGTGTTAGTTTCTGTGGACTTGGACTGATGATCTTTTTGGACATGGGACAGAAAGCCTTTACCCCCTTTGATTTGTTAATCCACCATTGGAGGATGTGAGACATTTGGCCTGGGGGAAGGCCTAGAAATCCTCAAAGGAAAATTCTGTTTTGTTTGGTTGACTGGCCCACATATTGGGTGGGTTGGCCAGCGGAGGGGACCTTCCACCTACCCACCATTCTAGCTCTGGAGGAAAAGATCTCCACCCACGGGAAAACTGGACATCCAGACCAGGTCCCATACATTGTCACCTGGTGAAATCTGGTGGAGGATCCTCCCTCCTGGTTAAAACCTTTTCTCCCACCACCACTACCCCCACAGGTCCTGGCCATCAAAGCAATCGTTGATAGAGAAGATGAACATACCCCTGAGAAGACTCCCGTCCTTCCCGATTCCCAACCTGACTTTCTCCTACTAGATCCACCTCCCCCTTACCCACCTGTCTTATGCCCCTTGGCACCCATACTGCCCACGGAGGCTGCCCCCGCACCATCTGGCCTCTATCCGCTCCTGCCTGTTTCTCCTGGCCCCGCAGGTGCCAGAGCCGCTCCCAGCCTGGCTGACTCTCATCCTGCACCCCCTAGATTACCGGGCGATCCAGGGCTGGCTAAGGGAACATGCAGTTGTTGGGTGACTTCCCCCGATTCTACCATCATGCTCCCTTTAGGACCTCTGGGCCCCCAGTGGAAGATGGGCCCCAGTTCATGCAATATTGGCCCTTCTCCTCCTCGGATTTGTACAACTGGAAGGTGCAACACCCTCCCTTTTCCGATAACCCTAAGGGCCTCACTAACCTCCTAGAATCTGTCCTCTTTACCCACCAGCCTACCTGGGATGATTGTCAGCAGCTCCTGCAGATCCTCTTTACCACTGAGGAGAGGGAGCAGATTCTCCTGGAAGCCCAGAAAAACATGCCGGGAGACAACAGAACCCTGACCCAGAACCCGGCAGACATAGATAATGGGTTCCCACTTAGAAGGCCCTACTGGGACTTTAATTCTCCTGAAGGTAAGGAGCACTTGAAGGTCTACCACCAGGCTCTGTTGGCAAGTCTCAAAGGAGCTGCGGGGCGGCCCACCAATTTGACTAAGGTAAGGGAAATTAGACAGGGTCCCACGGAATCCCCGGCAGCCTTTCTAGAACGGCTGCTGGAAGCATTCTGGCAGTATACTCCTTATGACCCAGAATCTCAGGAGCACAAGGCCACCGTCATCATGGTCTTCATAGATCAGGCTAGTACTGATATTAAGAGGAAGTTACAGAGAATGGAGGGACTGCAGGATAAGACCCTCAGAGAACTGGTGCAGGCAGCAGGGAAGGTCTACCATAACAGGGAAACTGAGGAAGAAAAAGAGGATCATAGAAAGGAGGAGGAGGAAAAAAAGCTGAAAAAGGAGAGATGTGAGAATCGAAACTTGCAGAAGATCTTAGCTATTGTGATCTGAGAAAGTAAAGGTGGTGTATGGGCATGCCTGAACAAAAAAGAAGGGGAACCGCTCCACATCCTTACCCTTAAACTGGAAGATGAATACAAACTATTTGAGAAAGAGACCAAAGACCTGCTGAAGGGCATCAAATGGTGGCTCAAGACCTTTCCCCAAGCATGGGCAGAAATGGCAGGGCTAGGGAAGGCCAGGAACCAACCACCTGTTTATGTTGAGCTAAAAGCACAGGACACCCCAGTGGCAGTAGCCAATACCCAATGCCTTGAGTGGCCCGGGAAGGGATCCAACCCCATATAAATAGACTCTTACAGCTGGGGGTCCTCCAGAGGTGCCAGTCTGCCTGGAACACCCCCTTCTGCCAGTAAGGAAGCCGGGCACCCAGGACTATCGCCTGGTACAAGACCTCTGGGACGTCAACTGGAGGGTAACTGATCTGCATTTGACTGCGCCCAACCCATACACCCTACTAAGTGCCCTGCGGCCATCAAGAACCTGGTACACAGTGCTGGACCTCAAGGATGCATTCTTTTGTCTCCTGTTGGCCCTGAAGAGCCAAGAATATTTTGCTTTCGAGTGGAATGACCCTGACTCTGGGCTGACGGGCCAGCTGACATGGACCTGATTGCCTCAAGGATTCAAGAACTAGCCCACGATCTTTGATTAGGCTCTGCATAGGGACTTGACCCCCTTCTGGGAAAGCAAACCCCAGGAAACTCTCTTACAGTATGTGGATGACCTCCTAATTGTAGCTGTGATGAAGGAGGAGTGCCTACAGGGAACAGAGGACCTTCTTGGTACCCTTGGAGACTTGGGGTATCGGGCCTCATCCAGGAAAGCCCAAATCTGCCAGCAACAGGTAACCTATCTGGGGTATATGCAGCGGGATGGGAGGAGATGGCTCTTGGAAATCCAAAAAAGAAACCATCCTCCATATCCCAGAGCCAACGACCCCTAAGCAGGTCTAGGAATTCCTAGGCACAGCCAGGTTCTGTCACCTCTGGATCCCAGGGTTTGCAGAAATGACTGCTCCCTTGTACCCCGTTAACAAGAATGGGGGACTCTTTACCTGGGGAGAGAAGGAAAACGAGTGTTCGAGGCTATCAAATGAGCTTTGGTGTCCGCCCCAGCTTTGCGGTTGCCAGATGTCACCAAACCATTCCATTTGTATGTGGATGAACACAAGGGAGTGGCCAAAGGGGTGTTAACCCAAAAACTGGGGCTGTGGAAGAGGCTGGTGGCATACTTGTCCAAAAAATTGGATCCAGTGGCAGCTGGGTGGCCTGCTTGCCTCCATATCATCGTGGCAGTAACCACCCTGGTTAAAGATGCCAATAAGTTGACTATGGGTCAGGATTTGGCTGTTATTCCCCCCATGCTATGGACAGCATCATTAGATAGCTTCCAGATCAGTGGCTGACCAGTGCCAGAATGACTCATTATCAGACTCTGTTACTAAACTCAGATAGGATCACCTTTACCCCACCGGCTGGCCTCAACCTGGCATCCCTGCTCCCAGACCCCGACCTGGATCACCCTGATCATGAGTGCCGGCAAGTCCTCACTGAGATGCACGGATGGAGGAAAGACTTAAAGGACCAGCCCCTGCTGGATGCTGAGGTCACTTGATATACGGATGGGAGCAGTTGCCTCGAGGGAAACCAATGCCGGGCTGGGGCTGCAGTAGTCGATGGGCTCAACACCGTATGGGTGGCCCCCCTACCCCCTGGGACATCTGCCCATAGAAAGCTGAACTGATCTCCTTTACCCAAGCCTTAACACTGGGAAAGGACAAGAAGGTCAACATATATATGGACAGCAGGTACGCCTTTGCCACCACACACCAACAGCATGGCCTCCTGACCTCGGAGGGGAAGGAAATTAAAAACAAATCAGAAATCCTAGCCCTCCTCGAGGCTCTACACCTGTCAAAGAAGGTCAGTATCATACATTGCCCTGGGCATCAAAAAGGAAGGGATCCTATTTCAATGGAAAATAATATGGCTGATCAGGTCGCATGTCAGGTGGCCCTACAGGAGGCACCTCATGTGCTGGTACAGGTGGAGCAAGATCCAGGACAGACTTTGGACTGGGCTAAGGGTTGACCTTGCCTGGAATATATGGCCAAGGAAGAGGCCCAAATTACTGGGTACCCCACTAACTACTATCTGAAAGAGGAGGGACGATGGTGTACCCTGAAAGGAGAAACTATCCTCCCCAGGCACCAGGTGGTGGACTTGATCAAGCAGATGCACCAGTGGACCCATCTAGGTAGTAGAAAATTAATAGAGGCAGTGAAAGTATCTCAGATGTTTGCTATGGACTTGAGAAACATAGCTGATGATATAGTGAGACAGTTCCAGGTCAGTCAACAAGTCAATGCCTGCAAGACTAAACAAGAAAAGGGAAAAAGATGAGGGGAAATAGACCAAGAGTTTTCTGGGAGGTCGACTTCACTGAGGTCAAGCCAGGTAAATATGGATATAAGTATTTACTAGTCTTTGTAGATACTTCTCTGGATGGGTCAAGGCTTTCCCTACAAAGCAGGAAACTGCAGTGATAGTGGCCAAGAAGATACTGGAGGAGATTCTCCCATGGTTTGGAGTACCCAAGGTAATAGGTTCTGATAATGGCCCGGCCTTTGTCTCTCAGGTAAGCCAGGGACTAGCCAATATTCTGAGGACAGGTTGGAAGCTCCACTGTGTGTACCATCCCCAAAACTCAGGACAGGTAGAGAGAATGAATAGAACCCTAAAAGAGACCTTAACTAAACCGACCTTAGAGACTGGTGCAGACTGGGTGGTGCTCCTTCTGCTGGCCCTCTTTAGGGCTAGGAATACCCCTTACAATCTTGGGCTCCCCCCCCATGAAATCCTCTATGGGTCCCCTGCCCCCTTGGTTTCCTCTGGACCCGATTTTGAGATCACCCAAACCCATGATAGAGATGTGATTGCTCTATTGGTGGCATTACAGGTGGTTCAGAGAGACATCTGGTCCAAGTTATGTGCTCTCTATGCCCCAGGGACTCTGGAGACACCCCACCAGTTCCAGGTTGGGGACACAGTGTATGCTTGGTGGCATCAGGTGGACTTGCTAGAGCCCAGGTGGAAAGGACCCTACATCGTGCTCCTAACCACTCCCACTGCCATCAAGGTTGATGGGATCATGGCTTGGATCCACACCTCCCATGTAAAATCTGAGGTGTCACCAGCAGGCCCCCCACATTGGAAAGTCCAAAAGACTGACAACCCCTTAAAACTCAGACTCCGCAGGAGACCACCATGAGAGTTGGTTGGCTGATCCACTGCTCCATTGGAGCAGTTACTAGGAAAAGGGGGGAATGAAGGAACAGAAAGAAGTCAGTGGAATTTTCCACTTTGAAAAATAACTATAGCAACCCCTCCCTAGGTTAGCAAATAGCAACCCCTCTCTAGGTCAGCAGATAACAGGAAACCGCAGGCAGTTATAATTCCAGGAAGAACCATCCTGAGGACCCTGGCCCCAAGCCACCTGCAGACCCAAGCACGGTGAGCACCACCTCATCTGCAACCAGCTAAACTCTGCAAAGGTCACCCCAGGGAGCCAATAGAAAGATGCCCTGTTGCTGTTACTATAACCTGCCCTGCTCTAAGTGTATAAAAACTGTATGCAGAGATTGCTCGGGGTTCACCTCTCCCCATTATTCAGGCGAATCCCAGCGCACCAGAAGAATAAACCTCTTGCTTTTGCATCGAGTCTTGTCTCTGCATCTCTCACTTGGAGGTCTCTTAAGGGTAAGGCTTGATTCGGGTCTTAAACTGGGACTGCAGGGAAACCCTGTCTCAAAAAGACAAAAAGAAAAGGAAAATTCATCCTCAGAGTTATTAACTTATTTGGATTGAAGAATGTAGTATGGACTGATGTTTAATGGGGATACTAAGGCTCAACCCACAAGGAAGTTGAGACCCGTCCCCTGCCTCATATGTCACTGGCTGACTTCCTTGACATACAAAATTAGCCAGGCAAAATACAGAATGAATCTGGGGCATTAAAGAGTCACATCGATAAAAGTGAATAATTCTGAACAGATGTTCCCACCTTTAGGGTCACTAGTAAAGAAGGAGACGATCTAGGTACCTGAGTCCATGCTGATGATGAAGGGATAGTGACTGAGTCTACAGGGTCACCTTTTGTCCTGGTTACTCAAGAGAAAAGGCAACGAGAATCTCTGGAAGATGCTCTGGAGAGGGAGACAAAGAAGATTTGGGAGACATTTCAAAATGTCTTCTTTTGTCTTACAGATGGGTAGACAGGGAAGGGTTGTATGTCTTTAGCAAAGACTTCCCTAGACTGTATCCTTACCAATTGGGATCTCTTACAGATGTAAGAGGCTTTAAGAAAAGAATGCCTGGGGCTGAAGAGATGGCTCGATGGTTCAGAGTACAGACTGTTCTTCAGGAGGACCTGGTTTTGATTCCCAGCACCCACATGGTGGCTAGCGACCATCTGTAACTCCAATTCTGGAGGAATCCAACTCCTTCTTCTGACTTCCACATGCATTGTACAACACGGGTGCACCTACCTATATGCAGGCAATACAGTCATACACATAAGATAAAAATAACAAATCAAGTAGAAAAAAGAGAAAGGAATGCCTGAGATCTTTCTTCACTGAGGTCTGGCTTGGATATAAACTGGAGGGTGGAGACAATGACCTCCAGAGGGAAGTATTAATGTTAATACAATCTTACAATTGGATCCATTTTGTAAAAAGAAGGGTAAATGGACTGAGGCACCTTAGTTTTATATACTGGCTTTCTTTGCTCCAGGAGACAACCTAGACTTCAGTAGGAAGTGCGGTCTTGGTTGCCCTCAAATCTGAGGCCTCACAAGCTGTTAAAAGCCCCTTAAAGGTGCAGTCACCCTTAGAACAGGAAAACGCTTCTTGGCTTCCTTGCCCTCCCTACCTTGAGGACTCTGAGCCTGTCAAAGCCCTTAGCCCTCCCTTTGGAATATATCCTTTTCTCTTGCCCTTGCTGTATATAAGCTGGCCAGATGGGGAGGCCCACTCAGGTACATGCCCCCCTTACCTACAAGATTTGAGACAGATAAAGTCTGATTTCGGAACATTTTCAGACTTAGACTAATAGTATATTGAGCTTTTCAAGGGACTTCCTCAATCCTTTGAGCTAGCTTGGAAGGATGTAATGTTATTCTCATCTCAGACCCTGACCCCCACTGAAATGATGGTTGCTTCCAAGCTGCTGCAAAATATGCAGACCAGATACATGAGGTGAATATGAACGGAAACTTCATAACACTCAGAATTCAGGTGCAAATAGAACACCGATTTCCAGCAGGGAGACAGGCAATCCCACTGTTTTAAAGTCGAAGTAGAGAGACCACTCACCAAATCACATGGAGATTTAAAGGAGGGTTTAATTCAATTATGATGCCGGGCAGACACCCAACTTGGGAGGAGTGTGGCCACAAGATGTAGGTTTTTATAAGTACAACAGCCAATCAGAGTTTTTTTTTATTTTTTTTTTATTAATTTTATTTATTTCTGTATGTGTACGAATGTATTGTCTGCATGCAAGTCTGCGCACCCGTGACGTGCAATGCCGCGGAGGTCAGAAGTGGGCTTCGGATTCCCCTGGAGCTGGAGTTCTCCTGGAGTTGGAGTTTCAGACGGTTCTCAGCCGCCATGTGGGTGCTGGGGATAGAACCCGGGTCCTCTGCAAGAGCGGTCGGCGCTCTTAACCGCTAGGCCATCTCTCCAGCCCAGAGTTTAACACCACAGTTAAAGTTACCAATCAAGGGGAAGCACGAAGCAAGCAAACCAGTCATTCTTAGAATTGATTCTAATCATTCTTAGAATGATTCAGGGAAAATGGCTTAATGGTATCTGAGAATACTATCCCTGAGTTTTTATAATCACCTATCTCAATAATCCTCTATCTCACCCAGAAGATGATTCCTAATGGGACCCTAATTGTCCCCTGGGGGACTGCAGAAGGAGATCTTTTCTGTCTTATGTTTTAGAGGGGCTCAAGCAAACTAGCTTTAAGCCCTTATATTACTGTGGTGGTTTGAATGAGTGTCCCCCATAGGCTCTAGGTATTCAGACATTTGTCTCCAGTTGGTGGCGCTGTTTTTGGAGGTCTTGGGGTGTGTGGCCGTGCTGGAGGAAGTGTGTCACTGGGGGCAGGCTTAGTGAGTTTTAACAAGCCTTGTGGTCTACAGTTGCGCTCTCTGCTTCCTGTGCTCTTTTCGAGATGTGACCCTCGGTTTGCTGCTCCAGTCTCCAGCCGCCATGCCTCCCACAACAATGGACTCTAATTCCCTGGAACCGTCAATCAAGCTCAAATAAACTCTTCCTTTTATAAGTTCCTTGGTCATGGTGCTTTATCACAGCAACAGAAAAGTGACTAATATAATTACTCTAAGTTGTCTTAAGTTACAAAGTTACACAGGAATCTGAGGAAACAGCCCCAGACTTTCTAGATAGGTTGAGAGGGGCTTTGATTAATAAACATATAACTCCTACCTCTATGGAAGGAGATTTGAACCTGAGAGATCATTTCATAACTCCATCTGCTCCACATATGAGGAAGAAATGACAAAGGATGTCTTTAGACTTTGACTATACTCTAGACAATCTCCTTAAGACTGCCAATAAAATCTTTTATAATCAGGATCAGGAGTAAATTAAGAAAAAGGATGAACAAATAGCTGGGCATGGTGGTTCACACCTTTAATCCCAGCACTTGGGAAGCAGAGGCAGATGGATCTCTGGGATTTCAAGGCCAGTCTGGTCTACATAGTGAGTTTCAGGCCAGCCCTGGGCTACGGGAAGATCTTTTCTCAAAAACTAAAAGAAAAAAAAAAAAAAAAGAAAAAGAAAAAGAAAAGAAAAGAAAGGAAAGAAAAAGGATAAACAAAAATAATGGCCTTGTAAAAATAATGGCCTATAGCTGCACCCTGAGAAAGAAAAAATGATTTCAGCCTGTTTTCCTTGTGTGGACAATGTGAACAAAAGTTCCCAGAAAAATCCTGCATCTTGAACTGAACTTCCTGCAAGGCTGATCAACTGATTAACACCTCAGTGAGTGTGGAGACTTTGGAATGTTGGTGATCTACAATTAGGGCTAACCCTCAAATAGCCACTCCTTGCCCACCTCCTTCTGACTAAAACATCTTGTGACTAATAGACTATATTAGCTTAATAAAGAGATAGTTCAGTCCCAGCAACCGAAGGGATAAGAACGCCATCAGGTAGTATCTAAGAACTACAGAATTCCCCCCACTTTGCTATGACCTGCCTACTGAATGTATCTGAGAAGTGTCTTGATTTAGAACTTCTTTTTTGTCCTTGTACTATAAAAGCTTATGAAACTGCATCTGCTTTGGAACATGGAATTTGTGGTAACCTGAATCTGTGTTCCTGGGCCATGGTCACTCCCATTTGGCTTCAGGATAAACTCTCTCTTATCCCCTTTGTGAGAGTTATGCTTTTGCATGGCCAGTGAAAAGGTCACCTCAGACAGGGATGTGTGGGATGAAAGGGAGAGCCCCTTAAGCCAGGACAGAAGGGGCCTGGGGCATCCCTCTGTGGCCCCCAAATCCTGGATACTTACCTCCAAACCAGAACCTTGGTAACTGTGACTATAGATGAAAAACCTGTGAACCTTCTGTTAGACACCAGAGCCAGCCTGACAGTTCCCCTATTCAAATCCTGGTTCCCCCTCCATTGGTCAAGCTGTAGTAAAAGGAGTATTAGGAAAGCCCTTAGTCAGAAGCATTTCCCAACCTATAGGTTGTGAATGGGAAGGATTTTTCTTCACTCATTCCTTCTTTTTTTTTATTTGTTTTATTTATTTATTTTTTATTTTTGTATATGTATGAATGTACTGTCTGCATGTATGTTTGTGCACCCATGTCGTGCAATGCCGAGGAAGTCAGAAGAGGGTGTCAGATTCCCCTGGAACTGGAGTTAAAGATGGTTCTTGGCCTCCATGTGGGCCCTGGGGATCGAACCTGGGTCCTCTGCAAGAGTGGTTGACGCTCTTATCCGCTAGGCCACCTCTCCAGACCACCCATTCCTTCTTTTTTTTTTTTTTTTTTTTTGGCTTTTTCGAGACAGGGTCTTCCTGTAGCCCCAGCTGTCCTGGAACTCACTCTGTAGACCAGGCTGGCCTTGAACTCACAAAGATCCGCCTGCTTCTGCCTCCTGCCTTTCCCATTCCTTCTTTTTTTTTTTTTTACCTTTACTTAGCTTTACCTCCTTGACAATATGCTCAATATGAGCAATTTGACTCCCAAGCCTAGGTTAGGCCTGAGCGTTTCTTGTGAGCCATGGTTTTAGGCAGAGGATTGTTGTGGAGGGAGAGCCCCCCTACCCGCAGGGGGCTGTGACCATAAAAAGTCTGTGGAAGGAGGAGGATTTAAGGAGTCCTGGGCAGATAGGCCTAAAGATCCAGGCCTGGCACCATCACTGTTCAAGAAGGGCCCAGTTCCTATGCTCTGTGCATGGGGACCATTTGTTCTTGGTAGACTTCAATCCAAGGGTCCTGTTTGGACCAGACTAGGGATTGGGTAGAAGGCAATGGCTGGTTGGAGAGAAACCAGGCCCTTCAGTTGGAAAGGATGGTTGGAACATAGCATGGAAGTGGGCTCGGCTTTCAAGCTGCACAGGATGGGCCAGCGGGGAGGTGAGTCCACGGACAAAGTGGATCCGAACTGGCCCTGACTGCCCCCCAGATACCAGCTATCCATAGGAGTCCAGGTTTGGGCTGAAATGTACCTTATGAATGGCCTCCAGCTGCAGCCTGTCCAGGCAAAGCTGAGAATGTCCCTCTCCTTCCTGCATGCACAGCATTGGTTCTCTACGGAGCAGATTGTGGAAGGAACTCAAATCTGTATCTTGAAAGAGCAAGTAGTGGTGGTTGATGGTTTCAGTGTATGTTCTAGCTTTGGGAGGGTTAGGGGTTTCAGATGAAGCAGAGGTGTAGTCCTGGTCTTCTGGACTGTCCTGGTATGGTATCACATCTGCTTTATATATAGGAGCCCAGCTCCTTTACCTTTATCCTAACTCATTTGCATATTCTTATTTTTATAAATCCAGAGCAGACTCTGTTGAGCCTGGTAGAGACAGACGTAGGCCCAGAGGTCTGCATAACTCAAGGAAATATTGGCAGAGCCAGTACAGCAATGCCAATCCAATTCATCTTAAAGAACCTATCTACTCTCCTCATCAGAGACAATATCCCCTCAGGGCAGAGGCCTGAAAGGGATTAACACCTGTAGTCAAAAAATCTTAAATGGCATGGTCTCCTAAAACTCCACAACCGTCCTTGCAACATCCCCGTAACTGGGGGTTCAGAAACCCAAGTGGAAATGGAGACTGGTACAGGACCTTTGCTGTATTAATGAGGCTGTGGTTCCCATTTATGCTGTATTTCCCAATCCCTGCACTTTGCTAACTGAAATCCCAAGGGAACTAAATGGCTCACACTTTGAGATTTAAAAGATGCTGTCTTCTGCATCCCGATGTACCCTGATTCCCAATATCTTTTTGCTTTGAGGACCCCTCAGATGCAGTTACTCAGTTAACCTGGACAGTGCTGCCCCGAGGGTTTTGTGACAGTCCCCATCTGTTTGGGCAAGCGCTGGTGAAGGACCTGTTTGAATTCTCTTACCCTTGAGTCAGGTTCTTCAAGATGTAGATAACATCCTTCTCTATACCCCCACAGGGGCTTCACAAGAGGACATTAAGTCCCTTCTCAGTTTCCTGGCAGAGAGAGGCTATAAAGTCTCAAAGTTTAAGGGTCAATTATGCCAGAACAATGTAAAGTATTTGGGTTTAATTTTGTCAGAAGTAACTAGGGCATTAAGTGAAGAAAGAATAATGCCCGGACTTGAGTGCACAGAGTTTAGATAGGGGATTTCCCAGGACCACCTGAAGAACAGGTAGGAGCTGGGTGCTTCAGCCAGGTGGATCTTTGAATAATCCTATCTGGCTCCTTGGATAATTCTCTCATTGGTTTGATTCAATCATCTTGTGTGGCTGTGGGGGTGGAGTCATCCTGCTAGCTGGTATAAAAGGTGGGCCTGTTGACACTGTGAAACTTGAGTGCACAAAGCTTAGATCTGGGATTTCCCAGGACCACCTGAAGCACAGAGGCATAACCATCCCCCCAAACCCCACCAACTGGAATTGCTGAAGGAGTGTCCAAGTGGATTCTTTGGAGAACCTTCAGCACAGAAGGGAAGAGTGAGTTAGACTTCCAATAGAAAACCTAAACTTAGACAAGTCAACACTCCATAAGCAAGGAGAAAAACAAATCAAACAAACAAACAAACAAGCAAACAAACAAACAACAAAGGCATCTGAAGCAGTCAAGCAAAGCAAGCCTTCAACACAGTGAAGAGGCATTTGGGATTTGGATTGGAATACAGGCAAAGAGAAACCCACATGCCAGGGACACGAAGAAGGGACAACATGGGAAAGGTGCAGGATAATTCCACACCAAGCTCTACCAACCCTGTGGGAGATTCCTACAGTGGGATCCCCCTGGGTATGGCCCAGGACACAAATCTTAGAGAAACAATTGTGAACGTATTCAAAGAAATCAAAGAATATAAAGAACAAGTCAGAGAACTGGGGAGAGAGAATGAAAAACTCAAGAAGGACCTAGAGAGAGAGAATGACAAACTCCAGAAGGAAGTGGAAATACTGAAAGGATCCCATGTTGAAAAAGAAAAGGAAAACAACCAGTAAAGCAAAGAGCTACAGGAGGAGATTGAGAAGCTCCAAAAGGAAGTGGAAATACTAAAGAAATCACAAGATGAATTGAAAAAGGAAATCAAACACTCATCCAATCAAGAGGAAAGGAATGGAAAAAGCCTCAGAAGCAGAATGGAGGAAGCAGAACAAAGAATATCAGACCTGGAAGATAACACAGAACAACTAAAAACCTCAAGTAAAGATCATGAAAAATTTAAAAATACACAAAAGTGGAACAACCAGGAATTGTGGGACACTATGAAAATATCAAACCTCTGCATTATAGGAATAGAGAAAGGAGAAGAATCCCAAGAGAATGGTATTGATCAGATCTTCAACAGAATAATAAATGGAAATTTCCCCAAACCAAAAAAGACAAACCAATACAAATACAAGAAGCACATAGAACTCCAAACAGACAATATCAGAAAAGAAACTCCACACCATATCATAGTTAAAATGCTAGATGCCCAAAACAAACACAAAAGTCTGAAACCCATGAGAGAAAAATAACAAGTTACCTATAAGGGGAAACCTATCAGAATTACAACTGACTTCTCAGTGCAAACTATGAAAGCAAGAAGAATGTGGAGCAAAGCATTCCCAGTGTTAAACAACTATAGATGCCAACCCAGGTTACTATAACCAGCAAAAATGTCAATTATAGTTGAAGGAGAGAGAAGAATCTTCCATGACATAAACAAGATGATAGAACACATATCTGGAAAACCAACCCTTCAGAGAATACTTGAAGCAATTCAGAGGACAGAAGAAAGGAGCAACGATCCCCAGGCACCTCAAAAGAGAAATTAATGAAAGCATAACTGCAGAAGTAGAAACCTAGATAAAAAATGCAAATGGGGGGCTGGAGAGATTGCCTAGTGGTTAAAAGCACCAAGTGCTCTTGCAGAGGACCTGGGTTTGATCCCCAGCACCCACATGGCGGCTGAGAACCGTCTGTAACTCCAATTCCAGGAGAACTCCAGTTCTAGGGGAATCCAACACCCTCTTCTGACCTCCATGGCATTGCATGACATGGGTGCACAAACCTACATGCAGACAGTACATTCATACACATAAAAAATAAATAAAAAAACAACAAAAAACAAAAATGCAAATGGATAATAAGGTGAAAGGAAGCAACACACATCTTTCAGTTATAACCTTAAATATTAATGGACTAAACTCCCCAATCAAAAGACAGAGACTGGGAGATTGGATTAGTAAACAGAACCCATCTATATGCTGTCTACAAGAAACACATCTTACCTTCAAGGATAGGCACCACCTTAAAGTGAAAGGATGGAAAAAAATAGTCCAAGCAAATGGTACCAAAAAGAAAGCAGGTGTTGCTATTTATTTATTTGTTTATTTATTTATTTATTTATTTATTTATTTATTTATTTATTTTTGAGACAGGGTCTCCCTTTAGTCCCAGCTGGCCTGGAGCTCTCTCTGTAGACCAGGCTAATTCTGAACTCACAGAGATCCATCTGCCTCTGTGGGGATTAAAGGTGTGCACCACCCACGCCTGGCTTAAAGGCAGTTCTTAGCTGCTGTGTGGGTGCTGGGAATTGAACCCAGGTCCTCTGAAAGAGCAGTTGGTGCTCTTAACTGCTGAGCCATCTCTCCAGCCCTGAGGTGTTGCTATTTTAATATCAGACAAAATAGACTTCAAAGTAAAAGATATCAGAAGAGACAGAGACCATTATATTTTTATCAAAGGAAGAATTGACCATGAAGATTTCACAATCATGAATATATATTCACCAAACTCGGATGCACCAAACTTTATAAAGACAATTCTCCAGCACCTCAAGGCACAGATTAACCCCAGTACACTCATAGTAGGGGACTTCAATACACCATTGAGCCCTTTGGACAGGTCAACTGGACAAAGAATAAACAGAGAGACATCTGAACTGAATGATATGATACACCAAATGGACCTCACAGACATCTCCCGAATATTCCACCCTAATACCAGAGAATACACTTTCTACTCAGCACCCCATGGAACATTCTCCAAAATCTACCACATACTGGGACACACACAGAAGAAACCTCCACAAATAACAAAGATTGAAATAATTTCATGCATTCTATCAGACCACAGAGCAATAAAGGTCATTATCAACACCAGAATAAGCCCTACTATCTACAAGAACACATGGAGACTAAACAACACAGTCCTGAATAATGAATGGGTCAAGAAAGAGATAAAGAAAGAAAAGCATTTCCGGAACTGAATGACAATGATAATACAACACAACAAAACCTATGGGATACTTTAAAAGCAGTCCTAAGAGGTAAGTTCATAGCCCTGGGTGCCTACATTAGAAAAACAGAAAGAGCACAAGTGAACGATCTAACACTGCAGCTAAAAACACTTGAGACAACAACAAATGAACCCTAAATGCAACAGACAGAAAGAAATAAAAATCAGAGCAGAAATCAATGAAATAGAAACAAAGAAAACAATACAAAAATAAATCAATGAATCCAAAAGTTGGTTCTTTGAGAGAATAAACAAGATAGATAGACCTCTAGCCCAGTTAACCAAAAGAAAGAAGAAACAACTCCAAATCAATAGAATCTGTGATGAAAGGGGAAATATCACAACAGACAATGAAAAGATCCAGACAATCATACGGAAATACTTCAAAAACTATACTAAGTTTGGAAACCTAGGAGAAATGGATGAATATCTGTAATCCTGGGAATCACCAAAGCTCAACCAAGAAGAGACTGACAGCTTAAACAGACCCATAATATATGAAGAAATTGAAGATGCAATAAGAAACTTCCCAACTAAAAAAAGCCCAGGCCCAGATGTTTCATGGCAGTTCTATAAAACATTTCAAAAAGACTTACAACCATTATTACTCAAATTGTTTAGAAGGATACAAACAGAGAGAATTCTCTCAAATTCCTTCTATGAAGCCAGCATCACTCTAATACCAAAACCAGGGAAAGATACAACCAAAAAGGAGGACTATAGACCCATCTCATTAATGAACACATGCAAAAATTCTCAACAAAATACTTGCAAACCACATACAGACCCACATGAAGATCATCCACCATGACCAAGTTGGATTCATACCAGAGATGCAGGGATGGGTCAACATATGAAAAATTGCCAGGCGTGGTGCTGCACGCCTTTAATCCTAGCACTTGGGAGGCAGAGGCAGGTGGATCTTTGTGAGTTCAAGGCCAGCCTGGTCTACAGAGTGAGTTCCAGGACAGCTGGGGCTACAGGGAGACCCTGTCTCGAAAACACCAAAAAAATAAAAAAAAAAAAAAAAAAAAGAAATCAATAAATATCATAAAACATTAAATGGACTGAAAGACAAAAACCACACCATCATCTCAATTGAGGTGGAAAAAGCCTTTGACAAAAATCCAGCTCCCTTCTGCTTAAAGTCCTAGAGGGAATTGGATTGAAGGGATCATTCCTCAATGTAATCAAAGCCACGTACAGGAAACCCACTGCCAATTCATCCTAAATGGGAAATGAGAACATTCCTTAAGGTAGGACTTGGCAAGGCTGCCCCCTGTCACCACTCCTCTTCAATATAGTACTTGAAACACTTGCTAGGGCAATAAAGCAAGGAAAGGAAATTAAAGGAGTATTAGTTGGAAAAGAGGAAGTCAAGCTATCCCTTTTTGCTGATGATATGATTGTTTACTTAAGGGATGCTAAAAACTCCACCAGAAAACTCCTAGATATGATTAAGAGCTTCAGTAAAGTGAAAGATACAAAATTAACCTAGAAAAATCAGTAGCCTTTCTTTACACCACCAACAAGCAACTGAAGAAGGAATACAAGTAGACTTTCCCACTCACAATAGCCTCAAAAACAATAAAATACCTAGGAACAAACCTAGCCAAAGACACCAAAGATCTCTACAACAAAAATTTTGAACCCCTGAAGAAGGAAATTAAAGAAGACATCAGAAGATGGAAAAACCTCCCATGCTCATGGATTGGGAAAATTAACATAGTAAAAATGTCCATTCTACCCAAACTCTTGTACAGATTTAATGCAATCCCAGTTAAAATCCCCAAGAGTTTCTTCACAGGCTTGGAAAAAAAGTCTTTAATTTCATTTGGAAAAACAAAAGACCCCGAATAGCCAAAGCAACCCTGAGTGAAAAGAGCAATACAGGGGGCATCTCTATACCAGACTTCAAACTTTACTACAGGGCTTGGTATTGGCACAAAAACAGACCTGTTGACCAATGGAACAAAACCGAAGATCCAAACTTGAGCACATACAATTTCAGCCACCTCATATTTGACAAGGGGGACAAGAAGACGGTGGTGCACACCTTTAACCCTAGCACTTGGGAGGCAGAGGCAGGCAGATCTTTGTGAGTTCAAGGCCAGCCTGGTCTACAGAGTAAGTTCCAGGACAGCTGGGACTACAGGGAGACCCTGTCCCAAAAAGACCAAAAAAATAAAAAGAAGACACAATGGAGGAAAGACAGCATCTTCAGCAAGTGGTCTTGGCAAAACTGGATCACCACTTGTAGAAGAATGAAATTAAACCCCTACCTCTCACCCTGTACAAACATCAATTCCAGATGGATCAAAGACCTCAATGTGAAACCCCAAACTCTGAAGGCGATAGAAGAAAAAGTTGGCAGCAGACTACAAGACAAAGGCACGGGAAAGGACTTCTTAAATCAGACATCAGCTGTGCAAGAATTAAGGTCGACAATTGACAAATGGGACCTCATTAAACTCAAAAGCTTCTGTACATCAAAAGAAACAATCAAGGAAGTGAAGAGAAATCCCAGAGTGGGAGGAAACCTCCATCACATATACATCTGGCAAAGCGTTGATTTCCAGAATATATAAACTACTCAAAAAACAAAGAAGAAAGAAAACAAATGACCCACTCAAAAGATGGAGCAAAGAGCTGAACAGAGACTTCACAAGTGAGGAATTAGAGATGGCCAAAAAAACATCTTAAAAAGTGTTCAACATCACTAATAATTAAGGAAATGCATATTAAAACCACTTTAAGATATCGTCTCACTCCAATAAGACTGGCTAGGATCAAGGAAACAAATGTTACCAAGTGCTGGAGAGGTTGTGGGGAAAGTGGAACACTCATCCACTGCTTGTGGGAATGTAAACACATATAGCCACTATGGAAAGCAGTGCGGAGTCCTTGAAGGACTCCAGATAAACTTGCTGCCTGACCCAGCCATACCACTCCTGGGTATGTACCCACAAGACTCATCTTGCCTCAGAGATACACACACAGCCAAGTTTATTTCAGCTGTCTTCACAATAGCAAGGAGCTGGAACCAGCCCATGTGCCCCTCAATTGACGAGTGGATAGAGAAAATGTGGTCCATCTACACAATGGATTTCTATGCAGCGGTGGTAAAGAAAGATGACATCATGAACTTTGCAGGTAAATGGATGGAGCTAGAAGATATCATGCTGAGTGAAGTAACACAGTCCCAGAAAACCAAACAACGAATGGTATCCCTCATCTGTGGATGATAGTGCCAATTACTTAATTGTATGGCAAACTGAGCAATGTTAATGTGATCTTAAAACAACTGTGCTCTTTAAAAAAATTTTTTTTATTAATTTTATTTATTTCTGTATGTGTATGAATGTACTGTCTGCATGCAAGTTTGTGCACCCGTGTCGTGCAATGCCGCAGAGGTCAGAAGAGAGCGTCAGATTCCCCTGGAACTGGAGTTCTCCTGGAATTGGAGTTTCAGATGGTTCTCGGCCGCCATAGGGGTGCTGGGGATCGAACCCGGGTCCTCTGCAAGAGCGGTCGGCACTCTTAACCGCTAGGCCATCTCTCCAGCCCAACTGTGCTCTTATATTGTAGAATCCCTTAAAAAATAAACAACAACGAAAAAGAATAATGCCCATTGTCTCTGATCCACTCCCTAAGACCCTAAAGCAGCTTAGGGGATTCTTGGAAGTCACAGCATTTTGCAGGTTATGAATCTCTGGATATTGGGAGATAGCACATCCTCTATATTAAGTAATAACAGATACTCAGGCATCAGGAACACATCTCCTGACCTGGGAACCAAAGGCCCAACATGGCTTTAATTGGCTAAAATAGGCTCTATTGAAGACCCAGCCTTGAACCTTCCAACTGGAGAAGTATTTAATCTTTATATGTCAAGACATAAAAGAATGGTCCTGAGAAAGCTGACCTAGGCTTGTGGACCTGCCCAACAACCTACCAGGTATTTAAGTAAAAAATTAGACCTCATGGCCTAGGGATGGCCAATTTGCCTTAGGTCAGTAGGCAGCAAGAGCCCTCTTAATTCCTGTAGCTACTATGTTAAATTTTAGGAATGACCTGCCTGTGTCTTTTCCTAATAATGTATCTCGGCTGTTAGCTTCTCAGGGAAATTTTGGCTAATGATAATCACCTTCTAAGACACTAGGCAGCTCTTTTGGAGGGCTCTGCCATTCAGTTAAGAACTTGTTCCTCACTAAATCCAGCTGCCTTCCTCCTAGAAGAGATTGGGAGACCGGGAACATAGCTGTGAGGAAATAATCTCTCAGAGTTAAGGAACCCGCAGCCTGAGAGGATCTTTAAGAGACTCCCTTAGAAAATGCAAATTGGATCTTTTATACAGATGGGAGTTCCTTTATGGAATAAGGAATTCACAGGGGTAGCTATGCAGTAGTCACCCTTGATGAGCTAACTGAGAGTGTACCTCTCCCTCCAGACACTAGCGCTCAGCTGGCAAAACTGGTAGCACTGGAACTAATCAAGGATCAGAGAGTTAATATTTATACAGACTCCAAGTGTGCATTCTTGGTATTCCATGCTCATGCCACTTTTCTAAATAGAGACATTATCTCTCATCCTACCACAGAGATACATGCACAGCCATGTTTATTGCAGCTCTCTTCACAATAGCGAAGAGCTGGAACCAACCCAAGTGCCCCTCATCTGATGACGGACAGAGAAAATGTGGTACACAATGGAGTTCTATGCAGGAGTAAAGAAAGACAACATGAACTTTGCAGGTAAATGGATGGAGCTAGAAGATATTATGTTAAGGGAAGTAACACAGCCCCAGAAAAACAAACAACAAATGGTATCCCTCATCTGTAGATACTAGCACCAAGCACCTAGCTGTAAGGCAAACTGAGGAGCACTAATGTTATATTCCTCATGGTCTGAAAACAACTGTACTCTTATATTGTGAATCCCTTACCAGGTTCTAGAATTAACCTACCATTTATTTTCAGACTTTGGAATTTTGGTATATGGGTGGAGGGTATGTAATATAAAATTAAAAGAATGAGAAAAAGAAACTAGTTTGTCATAAAAAAGGAGAGAGACATTACCTGACAGCCTTTGGATTTCTTATTAAATATCACCGGGAGACAGCTATGCTTTTGACCGAGTCTTTCTTCCTTCTGAAGTTGTGGTAGTGTACTGCAAAGGACATCAAAAAAGACTAGATGAAACCTCATAGGGGAACAAGCTGGCTGACCAGGCAGCCAAGGCTACTGCTAGGACCCCCCCCCCACCCCAGGCAACAGAGGCACCCTTAGTTTGGGAAGACATTCTAGGGGGAAAACACCCATAATATTCCCAGGAAGAAAAGAAGTGGGCCCTTTCATGGGGGTATGCCATGCAACCCACAGACTGGCTTCGGAGAAAAGAAAGCTACTTACCAGAAGCTTATCAATGGAGAATTCTTAAAACTCTTCACCAAACCTTCCACGTAGGGACAAACTCCACTTATCAGATGACACAGATGGTATTTCTAAGAAAAAATATTTTTATGACAGGTTACAGAACTTGTGAAATATGCCAGAAAAACAACCCTCTAAATAAAAAGTAGTCCATGCTAGGTGCAGTGGCATAGGCCTTTAAATCCCAACACTCAGGAGGCAGAGGCAGAGGCAGAGGCAGAGGCAGAGGCAGAGGCAGGGGCAGGGGCAGGGGCAGGGGCAGGGGTAGAGGCAGAGGGAGAGGCAGGGGCAGGGGCAGGGGCAGGGGCAGGGGCAGGGGCAGAGGCAGGGGCAGGGGCAG